>JAJSOF020000009.1:24426065-24683565 GCA_025594305.2 Periplaneta americana | reverse complement strand
GAAATGAATACTCACTCACAACACCATATCACACTCTCCATTCCTAAACACAGAATATCCTTCTATTCTTCATCTTTCACCGTCTCTGCAGCTCATCTCTGAAACTCTCTACCAACATGTCAGAGAATGTCGGACATTGTCTAGTTTCAAAAATAAGCTAAAATTGCACTTTTTCAATTCTGATTCCTTTCCGTTATAAGCGCTTTTCTCTGCGATAGTTTTGTAAAAATATATAACTTTCTTTTCCTTCCTTTCCCCTTTTTGTTCCCTTGATCACCAGATGAATTCATGATCATACCCTGTTTATTGTGAATTTTATTTAATTTTCGTATTTCTTTTCTTTTCTTATTATTTTATTACATTCCATTTTGTCATATTCTTCCTTACGTTTTTCATATTAATGAGTTGCTTTTAATATATTTCAATGTATTTTACTTTTTTATATTATGGTATTATTTTCCTTTTCAATTTACTGCGGGCTAAAGCAGGGAGATGCACTGTCACCTTTACTTTTTAACTTCGCTCTAAAATATGCCATTAGGGAAGTTCAGGATAACAGAGAGGGTTTGGAATTTAACGGGTTACATCAGCTTCTTGTCTATGCGGATGATGTGAATATGTTAGGAGAAAATCCACAAACGATTAGGGAACACGCGGAAATTCTATTTGAAGCGAGTAAAGCGATAGGGTTGGAAGTAAATCCCGAAAAGACTAAGTAGCCTATATGATTATGTCTCGTGATCAAAATATTGTACGAAATGGAACTATAAATGTTGAAGATTTAACCTTCGAAGAGGTGGAAAAATTCAAATATCTTGGAGCAACAGTAACAAATATAAATGACACTCGGGAGGAAATTAAACGCAGAATAAATATGGGAAATGCGTGTTATTATTCGGTTGAGAAGCTTTTGTCATCTAGTCTGCTGTCAAAAAATCTGAAAGTTAGAATTTATAAAACAGTTATATTACCGGTTGTTCTGTATGGTTGTGAAATTTGTACTCTCACTTTGAGAGAGGAACAGCGTTTGAGGGTTTTTGAGAATCAGGTTCTTAGGAAAATATTTGGGGCTAAGAGGGATGAAATTACAGGAGAATGGAGAAAGTTACACAACGCAGAACTGCACGCATTGTATCCTTCACCTGACATAATTAGGAACATTAAATCCAGACGTTTGAGATGGGCAGGGCATGTAGCACGTATCGGGGAATCCAGAAATGCATATAGAGTGTTAGTTGGGAGGCCAGAGGGGAAAAGACGTTTCGGGAGGCCGAGACGTAGATGGGAAGATAAAACGGATTTGAGGGAGGTAGGATATGATGGTAGAGACTGGATTAATCTTGCTCAGGATAGGGAGCAATGGCGGGCTTATATGAGGGCGGCAATGAACCTCCGGGTTCCTTAAAAGCCAGTAAGTAAGTATGGTATTATTTTCATGTTGTTTAGTGTCGATTTATTATGGTATTATCATTATTTTTTGTACGTAGTATGTTAGTAGCCTGTTCTTTAACTTTTTTTAAATTTTCCACTGATTGTATACTTTGTGACCTGGTAGAGTGTTAACAGAAGGCCCTATGGCCTTAACTCTGCCAGTATAAATAAATTATTATTATTATTATTATTATCATTATTATTACTAGTATTAATGTTATTATTATTATTAATAATAATAATATTAATAACTCTTCTCGGGTTAAGCCATTGAGTTGGAGATTATTAATAATTTTTATTATTGCCATCTTCTTCAGAGCAGAAGATGGCAGAGCTATTATTAATATCGAAAGCTTGAAGCTTATTAACTCATTATTATTATTAATATTATTATTAATATGGCTGAGAACCCGAGAAGAGTTATTCTACATCAAACACCGGGAAAGCCTCAATCATACAATAATAATAATGATATTATTATTATTATTAATATTATTATTATTATTAATATTATTATTATTATTATTAATATTATTATTATTATTATTATTATTATTATTATTATTATTATTATTATGTTTCTATCTGCTCCCAGTCCTGACAAAATTATTAGGTGACCTTAGAACTTGAACGCATCTCGCACCATATACATTCCACAGACATATTTTCAGTGCAGCCCAGACGCACGTGTGTTTTGTCATGATAACGAGAGTACTTAAAAAATTATGTATCACAAATCATTTCAAATCAACCAATATTCAATAAAACACGACGAAATGCAAGTGAGTTTCATTCGATCAAACCTTTAATTATACTGCTTGTATAGAAGATAAACAATTAGTTTAGATTTCGCCTCGTGATAACGTGCGTTGATTGGTACGTGCGGTTTTGCCTCATCTGACGCAATTGTGGGGGCGTACGCGCGGTCAGGTTTGATGGTTTCGATGGCCGTATTGGGGTATTCATTCCCCGAGGTTGTGGCTTCCAGACCAACGTGAGTGATTTACTAATGCTCGCTTAGTTGTTCAGCTAGAAGAACAACATTTGTGATGCCAGATGATGCATAAGTGACAACTAACCCTCACAGCGTCTTGTTACTCATGTTTCTGTTCTGCAGTTGAGTGGAATGTAATTTCTCCAACATCAGCTCAGTGTTGAAAGTATCACTGTGGTTTCTAGGATTGTCTTATCTGTTGTCTCTGACCTAAACGTAATAGGCGACCGTCCAATTCTTTAGAAATATGGTCCTGAGTGTAGGATATACAGGTTCGATGCCTGCCTCGTGATGAAATTTGTGGTTGACAAAGCAGAAGTTGTGGAGGTTTTACTCAGAATACTCCTGTTTCCCTATATCTTTTCACAAACTCTCTCCATTTTATCTACACTTCTTCTCCTTAATAATCATGTCCGTCTCTTTACACTATTTCGGGCATGTGAACGATTCAGAGTTGGCTGCTGGCTGTTACTATAATAACTTTTACAAAATTACAAACAGAATTCATCCCTGAAGGAGTAAAAATCTTGTACTCAGGGAGTTATCTAAACAAATGCTTAATAAAGATAAAACCATAGTTATCAGACAGAAAGTGATTAAAAAAAACTTTCAGAGTGATTCAGGAGGAGTTGTCGTCACTTACGAAGCTTATTTCAGAAGACATTTTTAGCAAAAAACGTCATATTAACAGGAATTCAGAAAAGAATTAACCAAATTTCTACATACTCATACCTTCTACACAATTGATGAATTGTTTATGCTTGTGAATTGAATTATTCTACTTAAATGACATGTACAATTTTATATAGCTCAACTAAAATATGTTTTTATATTGACTTAATCTGTTTACTATGTATTGTATTTTTTGTTTAGCATAACTGATGAATTGTATGTACTGTAAATTGAATAGTATACTGTATAGGTCAACTGATGAATTGTTTAAGCTTATAAATTGAATTAATCTACTTCATATGAATTGTATAGCTTAACGAAAATAAGTTTGTAAATTGAACTAATTTAATTGTATATGTTTGTATAGTTTGGCTGATGAATTGTATATGTTCTTAAAATGATTACTAGTCTGTGTAGCTCTACTGATGAATTGTATATAGACCTACTGTAAATTGAATGGTAATATGTATAGCTCAACTGATGAATTGTTTATGATTATAAATTGAATTAATCTACTTGATATTAATTGCACAAATTTGTATAGCTTAATGAAAGTATGCTACTTTGTATTGTATATATTTGTATAGTTTTGTCCGATGAATTGTATATGCTTTAAATTGAATAGTAATCTATATAGCTCTACTGATAAATTGTTTGTGTTTGTAATTTGAAGTAGTTTGCATGATATGTATTATCAATTTCTGTATATCACAACTGGTTGAATTGTTTATGCCTTAAATGTAATTAAATTGTTTTGTATTATAATATAGCTCAACTTATGAATGATCGTTTGCGTTTGTAAATTTAATAATCTGATTGGCTATGTATTGTATACTTTTAGTAGAGCCATCGATGTAGCTCAGTCGGCAGACTCGCTGGGCTGCTGATCCGGAGCTGCGTTCGGGCTTGGGTTGGATCCCCTTTGGACTTTGGTTTCTTCCGAGGTTTTCCACAGCCGTGGGACTGAAGCCGGATGGTCTATGGCGAGTCCTTGGCATCAACACCTTTGATTTGATTACCCCCTTTGATTTGATTACCTGGTTGGGTTTTTCCGAGGTTTTCCCCACCGAAAAGGCAAATGCCGGGTAATATTTTGGCGAATCCTCGGACCTCATTTCATCTCACTACATCTCGCCAAAATGTAAAAAAAAATTGTACAACATTGTAAAAATTGTAGAAAATTACTAAATTGTAAAACTATAAAAATTGTAAAAATTGTAATTGTAATATTGTAAAATGTTGACATGTTCCACATCTTAAAGCTTCATTGCTCATGTAAGATCTATGGAATAAAATAAATGAATGAATGAATGAATACTGTTCTCAATGTTTTCAGAGTTACACTAATGTCAATTTGTTTGTAAAATACTTTTTTTATTTAGTTTTAAGGGTAAAAGAATATTGCGAATAGAGAATGAACTAACTGGCTAATGCCTTAAACCCAAAAATGTGTTGTTAATTCTTAGTTGCTTTGTACAGATTTTATTTTTCGATTTTTAACTAAAAATTACACTATTCGTATGTTACGCACTTATCACAACAATTTTTACAAATCGTACGACTTCTAGCAACTCCATTCTTCACAGTTCAATTTTGCATTTTAATGTACCGTCTTAAAAAGCTTACAAGAGTGGCATGATTTGTAACAGTTGTTTTGATAAGTGCGTAAGAAAACATATAATTTTGCATTTTAAAAAATCAGTACGAAGCAACTATGGGATTCAGAACACGTATTTAGCTTCAGAATATTAACCAATTAAAGAAAGGATACTTGTGAATAGTTCATTCTCTACTTTGTAATATTCTTCTACCCTTAAAACTAAAGAAAAATGTATTTTAAAACAAATTCAAATTAATATAACTCTGAAAATATTGGGAATAGGATCCATGTTTATGTGAAATTTTCTGCTCTAAATGTCCTCGGAAATAAGGTCCGTAAGTGGCGGTATCTCCTCTTGAATCACCCTATAGGCTATTATCGAACTTTTGTTTTGTTACAAGTACAGGTTAGTTACTGGTACCAAGTGAAAGATAAGTAGATATTATTATTGTTAAAATTTCAAAATTGTCTCCCTTTAATTTACAAAATCTGGAAACCTTAGTCTAGTGTAACAAATAGCCTACCATGCTAGTCTGCTCTTGATGGACGACACCATATACGAGGGGGATCCAGGAAATAACGACCGTTTTGTTGTAATAATTAAAAATATATATATTTATTTGAAAAAACAAAGTCTGTTACATAACTGAAGCTTCCTTTACTTCTCTACATAATCACCACCTACATTTAAACATTTGTCGTATCTGTTCACTAGCTTTAGAATTCCCGTGTTATACTCCTCTGCCGCCAGTTCATTAAGCCAGGTGTTCACTGTCTTCTTCAATTCTTCATCGCTTCCAAAACGCGTACCACCCAGAAAGTCTTTCAGCTTAGTGAAAAGGTGAAAATCGCTAGGAGCAAGGTCTGGACTATAGGGCGGATGATCAAAGATTTCCCAACCGAATTGATCCAGCAATTCTCGAGTTGAAGCAGCAGTGTGCGGGTGGGCGTTGTCGTGAAGAAGCACAACTCCTCTCGAAAGCATTCCTCGCCTCTTCTTTTGGATAGGTCGCCGTAGTTTTCGTAAAGTCTTACAATAACGATTTGCATTGATCGTAGTGCCTTTTGGCATGAAATCCAGCAAAAGAACACCTTTGCGATCCCAAAAGACAGTAGCCATGACTTTTTGTGTTGAGAGAGTCTGTTTGAATTTTTTTGGTTTCTTGGGTGATGAGGGATAATGCCACTGACGTGATTGGCGCTTGGTCTCTGAGGTGTTGTGAGACACCCAGGTCTCATCACCAGTCACAATTTGATCAAGAAAGGCGTCTCCATCTGTGTGATATCGCATCAAGAATGTCAATGCTGAGGCCATTCTCTGAGTTTTGTGTTGGTCACTTAGTTGCCGTGGAACCCATAGTGCACAGATTTTGTGGTAGCCAAGATGTTGCGACACAATTTCACCAAGCAAAGAACGAGAAATGTTAGGAAAGGCAATATGCAATTCGTCGAGTGATGTGCGCCTGTCTTGCAAGATTCTGTCCACTTTAGTCTTCAGGTCTTCTGTGATGAGTGATGGGCGTCCGGGTCGAGTTTCATCGTGGACATTTGTTCGCCCATTGTTGAACATTTCGCACCATTTTCTTACATTTCTTTCATTCATTACAGTATCACCATACACTTCTTTCAATTGCCGGTAAATTTCTGCAGGTTTCAAATGTCGGGCATTCAAAAATCGAATCACACTCCTCACCTCACAGTCGGCGGGATTATCAATCACGTCGTTCATTTTGAAGTAACATAAAATGCACAGTGGCGACTTGTTGCAATCAGTACTCACAACATTATGAGAACACATGTTAAGGAAGCCAGTTGACCTTCAACCAAGGAAGGGGAGTCAGCTGCGCGGCGGGTATGCGCGAACGGTAGTTATTTCCTGGATCCCCCTTTTATTTAATTTCGACCTGAGTAATTTCTGAAGTAAAAACGACGTTACAATAAACTGGTACTCCAGAAACAATAGCTTAAACAAAGCTGACCGCTTAACGATTTGTGTAGACAATTTTAAACGTGTCTATATGTTGGTATCTTGAGTAATAATTTAAAATAAAATAATATAAATGCGAAATACATATACTGATTACACAACTGTTAAAACCAAGTACACAAATAAGATAATATTATAGCCACAAAATCTGTCACTTTAGATACCGTTAGAATTTTTCAGTGAACCTTAAAATTTTTGACAAGACTGTCCTTTACATTGTGACGTGTTTGCTCAACTATTCATTCAGTGTCGTTGACATATTTTTCCCTGAACGTCGGCAGTTCGTTCTTGATGGGAAATGCTTTTCATTGTTGTGACGCAGTTTGACGCCAGCATACCTGACAGTGTTGCCTTAGCGACCAAAATGTCACGATCCTGTGCACATCGGGAATGCGAGAGACAAATTGAAAGAGGGAATGACCGGTCGAACGTTCACCTTTTAGTATTTTCACAATTGTCATTCTATCCCTTTTGAGGTACAAAATGTTTCGACTTCAATAATATTTGAGTCGGCTCAAAAAGAACATACAACAAACGATAGCATTAAAATGATTTTATTTCTGACTACCAGTGGCGGCTCGTGGGTACGGAATTCAGGGGGGGCTGCATACAAAAATAAACCATGCAACTTACCTTATTTAAAGATTAGTTCCATGCGCCTTGTCTTGTAGGTTGCGAACTTTTGAATCATCTTCTTATTAAAATCCGGTATGTCGTTTAACATAGTCTTTACAATGGAAAACATAGCTAATGCGGTCAGTCTCTCTTCTCTCATCGTATTTCTAAGATAGGATTTCATTCTTTACAAACACGAAAAGGAACGTTCTGGTTCGGAAGTTGTCATTGGTATGGTGATTGCTATGCGTAGTAATTTCACAACTACTGAAAATGAGGCCTGCAAGTTCTCAGATAGAAGAAACTGCAAGAGCTTGACTGCGTCACTGATATTTCTGAATTCTTGTCTCTGATACAACACAGTGAGTTCCGTTTTTAGTTTGTCTTTATCGAACATAAAAAAAGGCTTCACACATACATTTAGGTCATTTTCAGGAAATGAGCTTTTGTAGCATTCAAATTTTTCTTGAAACAGAAGAGAAGATAATAACAGATGATCTATGAACTGGAATCGGGTGTTAGCTTGTGTGATAATGAGGTCACACACTTCCTTGGCTGCCGCAACCCTTGTCTGAATCCCTTCGACCTTACGACGCTTTTTAGGGTTTTCATTTTCACAGATCTAGCTGCTCAACTGTGCACTGTTCCGTATTCTCTGTACGGCATTAACAAAGCTTGATATGCAGAGTCGGTTGCGGGTTCGATCCCTGCCCAGGTCGATGGCATTTAAGTGTGTTTAAATGAGACAGGCTCATGTCGGTAGATTTACTGGCATTTAAAAGAATCCTGCGGGACAAAATTCCGGCACACTGGCGACGCTGATATAACCCCTGTAGTTGCGAGTGTCGTTAAATAAACCATAATTTAATTTATTTTATATGCAGATCTCAACCTTAGAAATATCTAACTGGCAATGTTGTAGTTGGTTGTATAATATATCTACATGATACATCAATAAATGGGGGGGGGGGGAAACAGCCAGAAATTGAATTCAGGATCTTCGAGAGCACGCACCAGGGCGCTTGCCTCATTTATTGTGATGTTGTTAGATGTTTCAGATTCCATTATGGTTTGAAAACATTCTCGCAATGGCTCCTTCTTCTCATGAACAACATTTACTGTTCTTATTTTAAAACTCCATCTTGTTGCCCTAGCTGATGGAATTGCCATTGAAACACATTAATCTAATACAGACTGTGTGGAGATCGAGAGAAGAAAGAAGGGATACTGGATAAATCAGCAAAAAATATACGAGCCTTTGTATTTTGTTTAGCGGCTCTTTCCATTATGAGATTCAACTGATGGGCACTTAATTTCATATTTCTCCTGAATTGTTAAGGTACTGAACTTAACAGACTGTAAATATTGTACAGAATTAAGCATTGTTATACTCACAACATTAAAGAAAATGCATTTAAAACTTCGCGCTACTGACAAGCTGCTGTAAATTTTGCAGCGCCTGGAAACTCTGAATTCACGGCGAGGGGTAGCAGGGGGAGGGGTAAAACTAACGCGCAAATCATCCGAGACGAGACTGGCAGCTCCAGGGGAGGAAGTGGCTTCACCCATAGTCCTTGTTTCTGGCTTCGCTCTGACAGCACCAGGGGAGGAAGCGACTTCACTAACGATTGCGTGCATGTCAATGAGAGCAAAATTTAAAAAAAAATTCGAGCCGCTAAATAGAGACTGTATAATAAATGTATTTCACAAATAAAATATAAAATGAGACAAGAGCCACAAATGTCTGGGGGTGCTGCAGCTCCGCAGCCCCTCTTCGAAAGCCGCCCCTGTGACTACACATGTCATATAGTAACTGAAATAAAGATTGTTTTGGCACAAACTGCGATAGAAAAGTAATTGACAGAGAAAAGAATATAATGACGAAGAAAGATAACCGTATTGAATTGGTTGAAAGGAATAAATGAGTAGTGAGAGGTAAAAATAAAATAATGGGATCACCCAGCTCCAGCATCCTAGCCGAAAATTTTCATACACAACATAGAACAGACACATTCTAAACTAGAATACAACATTGCAAATACTCGTAGAACACACTACAAAAACATCTTAACACACATACAAGACACACAATAGTAATATGCGTTACAAGAGCGGTATGTTGAAGTTTTCATGTTCGAGGAAAAGTTTGAAAAAGCGAAACGTAGTTCAGCTTTTTTAAATTTCCGAGAATTGAAATAAAACAAACCGCTCGTGTATCGTACATTATTTTGTGCGAAGATCGTTTATGACATACCTGAAAGAGGAATTTCTAATTAGTTGCAATGAAATCTCCATCTTGGTTTCTGTTCAATGACGGCAAATTTGCAAAACAAAAATATCTATCTTCAACATTGTTGCTTTAAAATGTTTTCTGTGTTTACTATACTCCAGCAGGCCGTGATATATGTCTGTTTTTTTTTTCCCAGTCTATAAAAGCGAACTTAAAACAAGCCTCTTCAACTTCAAGATCCAAATCTCCGCTCAAAGTAGCCGCCATGATGAGTCTGGAATCTTGTTTATTTTTTTTTACTCCTTTCTTAATGTTACTTGCATCACGAATGCAGTAACTTTAGTGGAGTTGTAGAGTTTACTTAATTTCTGAAAATATTTAAAAACAATAATTAACAGTGCAATTTAGGTGAAATTGCAGTGGTAAGTTTCCAGTTTATAATTATTACTATATTGAACGTCTCTAAAAAAATAATATGTTAAAAGCCTAAAGCAGTAAAATCAATATGTCACTTAAGCGGTAAGAAGAGGGAAATTGTTATGTGTGTTAGGTTGGGAATACTGAATGTGGAATTTTAGATTTCCCGCGGATTGGTTTTGTGCGGAAACCAAGCAAATACGCACGATCTCGCACAAATAAATATAACGTAACAGGTGTTGCAACGACTTCATTGGACAGACTATAAATAGATAGATAGGTAGGTAGGTAGGTAGGTAAGGTTTAGGTAGGAGGAATTTCAGGCAGGCAGGCAGGCAGGCAGGCAGGCAGGCAGGCAGTCTGCAGGCAGACAGAAGACAGACAGACAGACAGACAGACAGACAGAAGGATGGATGGATGGATGGGTGGGTGGGTGGGTGGGTGGGTGGATAGATGGATAGATAGATAAGTAGATAAATAAAAAAAATAAATAAATAAATAAGTAAATAAATAAATAAATAAATACGTAGATAAATAAGTAGAGAAATAAATAGATAAATAAATGAATAAATAAATAAATAAATAAGTAGATAAATAAAACAGTCCAAAATTAATCTGAAATAATAAATTTTTCATTATGTTCACTCAAAGGGCACTATACGTGTCCGTTACCATTTTAATATTGCAGAAATAGCGATTATGGGGAAAAAATTAATGAAGAGAAGGATAATAAACGAAGATGAAACGACAAAGGGTAAGAATAACGGGTTTGAATGATCTGTAAAATGGAAGAGAGACTTAATTAAGGAAAGAAAATGTGAAAGAAGAATGAGAAAATGTTGAAACAGAAAGCAAAAAAGTAATGCCAATAAAAACGAGGAGAGAATAAGTACTCTTGCATATGATTAACACATAAAAGATCTAATATTAGCAATAAAATAGAGAGGATGCATATAAAAGGATATGAGAAAAAACTGAAGCAGGAGAAATAGAAAGAAGACCAGAAGGAAGCTTTGGGAATAGCGATCAGGAAATTTTCGTAGCATGTTGGATTGGATAGCTTCTTCCTGTAGCTTCTCGGCCGGCAGATGTAATATCCGGTTACTTAGCAACTACACGTGGAATGAATATATGTCTTTAATAACTTAACAGATTGGTTGGTTATCATAGGAGTGAAGGAGATTTGGCAAGTTCAGATATTTTAATAATTCTCGTATGATGGAATTAAATTCCTAATTCCATTCCACAACGCCATTTTTGACTTGTGGAATATTGGAATTGAATTGACATCTTTGTACTTTACAAAGTGGAAGTAATATAAATAAATCAATCATTCCAATAAATAAATAAATAAATAAATAAATAAATAAATAAATAAATAAATCAGTCAAATAAATAAGTAAATGAAATAAATAAAAATAAATAAATAAATAATATATAAATCAAATAAACAAACAAATAAATAAATCAAAGAAAGAAACAAATAATTAAATCAAATAAATAATTCAAAGAAACAAACAAGTAAATAAATCAAACAAATAAAAATAAATAAAACAGATAAATAAATTAATAAATAATTCAAATAAATAAATCAAAAGATAAATAAATGAACCAAATAAAGTAATCAAATGAATAAATGAATTAATTAATCGAATAAATAAATCACATAAATCATTAAATCATTTTATAAAACCGAATAAATCCCTATCCTTAAATTAATCCAGTATCAAATAAATAAATAATTAATCTCGAAATACTTAAGTCTATATGCAATCAAATAAATAAATAAATCGAATAAATAAACAAAGTTCTTATAAATGCATCCCGCTAATAAATAAAACACCCTGAACCTCCTCTCTCAATAAATAAACCATACAGTAAATAAATAAATAAATAAATAATCCAATAAATAAAAAATTTCGAATATGCAAATTTGTTAAATCGAAAATAAATAAAAATAAATAAATCTCTTAAATGTAAAATAAATAAATAATTAATGAAATAAAGTAAAATAAATAAATAAATGAATAAATAAACAAATCTAATAAATGCATTAATAAATAAATCCAATAAATAAATAAATAAATAAATAAATAAATAAATAAATAAATAAATAATCCAATAAATAAATAAATAATCCAATAAATAAAAAATCGAATATACAAATAAATCGAATAAATAAATAAAAGTAAATAAATCGAATAAATGAATAAATAAACAAATGAAATAAATAAATAGAATAAGTAAATAAATCGAATAAATGAATAAATAAATCCAATAAATAAATTGAATAAATAAATAAATCGAATAAATGAATAAATAAATAAATGGTAAATAAATAAATAAATGTAAATAAATTGAATAAATAAATAAATTTAAAATTGAATAAATAAATCGAATAAATAAATTGAATAATTAAATGAATCGAATAAATGAATAAATAAATAAATGGAATAAATAACTAAATGGAATAAATAAATAAATCGAATAAATAAATAAATCGAATAAATAAATAAATCGAATAAATAAATGGAATAAATAAATCGAATAAATAAATCGAATAAAAAATTGAATAATTGAATGAATCGAATAAATGAATAAATAAATAAGTAAATAAATAAATAAAAATAAATGGAATAAATAAATAAATCGAATAAATAAATTCAAAAGTAAATAAATCTAAATAAATAAATAAATAAATAAATCGAATAAATAAATTGAATAAGTAAATAAATTGAATAAATAGATAAAAATATCCAATAAATAAATTGAATAATAAATAAGTCGAATAAATAAATGAATAAATCAAATAATAAATTGAATAAGTAAATAAATCGAATAAATAAATAAATAAATAAATCAAATAAATAGATTGAATAATAAATAAGTCGAATAAATAAATGAATAAATCGAATAAATAAATCGAATAAATAAATAAATGAATGAATGAATAAATAAATAAATAAGTAAATAAATAAATAATAAATAAATGAGTGAATGAAGTAATGAATGGACAGAAAGACAGACAGACTTTAGTAATGATCATGTTCGACGACGATTCCCTTCTTTATTTTTCTTTCAGATAATGTCCTGTTAATTTTTTTTATCATTCCTTAAATATCGGTCGCTCAGGCCCAGATTTCAACCCGCGAACAAAGTCACGGAGGACAATATCAAGTTCACTAGGCTAGACGTTTTTGTCCTCTGTTGTTAGAAATTCAACAGATTCTGAATCGACGAAAATTGTTGCTTCTCTCCCTTCCACAGGGACTTTGTTCTGTACCTTCTCTTTAGCCGTGGACTTGTCTTCTAAGCCGTCCGTATCTGACGTCCGGCAGCTGGTATAAGTGCTGCCACGCTAGTTAAACGGGGACTGGACGAATATAGCTGCTGGGAGTAATTTGGTATTCATGTGTTGGCACTCTCGTATTAGCATCACGTCTGTCACCACGGTCGCACTTTCACTTCCTAATTACACGTCCGCAAGTACGTGACTCTCACATCACCATGGTCACTGAATTGCGGGTATCCGCCAGATAGCACAATTAATACAATTCATCTTAGAAGGGGAGGGGGTCTGTTCATTGTGAAGCTATATTTAAAGAAAATGTATATCATAGTAGCATACATATTTTCTTTTTATGCGGCAATCTATACTAATAATAAATCTGTAGCCAAAATTTTTCTGGTAATTTTTGATTTTCCAAAAATAATTGGTGTTAACATGTATAATTACCCATCCTGAAACCGAAAATCGCTTTTTTGAAATTTTTGTTTGTCTGTCTGTCTGTCTGGATGTTTGTTACCTTTTCACGCGATAATGGCTAAACCGATTTATATGAAAACTGGAATATAAATTAAGCTCGTTGTAACTTAGATTTTAGGCTATATGGCATTCAAAATACTTTATTTAAAAGGGGGGGGGTTATAAGGGGGCCTGAATTAAATAAATCGAAATATCTCGTTTATTATTGATTTCTATGAGAAATATTACATAACAAAAGTTTCTTTAAAAATAATTTCCGATAAGTTTTATTCTATACAAAATTTTGATAGGACTGATATTTAATGAGATAAATGAGTTTTAAAATTACAATAACAACGCCATCTAAGGCGCTGTAATGAAATAAAAACAAATGACTTCGTCTATAAGGGGCCTTGGACAACAACAATCGAAAGCTATTAAACATAGCCTAAGAGAATGTTTCTGTGTTTGTATGAAGTAATATCGGAAGCTAAGTAATTGTTTAATAATAATTATTTCAGCATTGGAAAATGTAGTTTCTCTAGATGGACATAATTCTACAATGTTATTACAGTAACTCCTGAAACATATAGCAAGTAATATAAAGTATACATATTAAAACTAAAAGATATGTCAATCTTCATTAAACTATGGTTGCATGTAATAACAATTAAGAAACATGTTAAAGGATTGTCATTGCACCAAATGATTGCTCTCTGGACGAAAACGACCGCATTTTAATTATTATTTAAATACAATTTAAATTAAGTAACATATTAAACGATTTATCCTTCCATCAAACACGAATGTTCCCTGGATCAAACGTCCTATTTTAATTATGTAATTACTTTATATTTATGTCTAACAGGTGCAGCGGAGCGCACGAATACGGCTAGTTAAAAATAATCAAATCATCAAGTTAGGATTGTCAATTTTTTATCGTTACAGTATTAGAGATCACATTATTTTGTGAAATCGAATTTTTATTGTGGAAGTTCTATATATTAATTTAACAGACCTGGGGGCTACATATACGCAATGGCAAAAAAGAAAACGGCAGCACCGCTCCTGGTGACTAATTCAAGACACTGAAGATATCGGCATGGAAAGATTTTGAGTGCCCAAGTTCACCTGCAACAAAATTTCGTTAGTTTCGTCGTTAAAATATAATAATAATAATAATAATAATAATAATAATAATAATAATAATGATGATAATGATGATAATAATAATAATAATGATTTATTTTAGCTGGCAGAGTTAAGGCCGTATGGCCTTCTCTTCCACTCAACCAGCAAAAAGTATATGTACATATGTATGAACTTACAAAGAATTCAAGTCGACCTGGTTGGTGTAGCGCTGGTCTTCTATGCCCAAGGTTGCGGGTTCGATCCCGGGCCAGGCATTTAAGTGTGCTTAAATGCGACAGGCTCATGTCAGTAGATTTACTGGCATGTAAACGAACTCCTGCGGGACAAAATTCCGGCACATCCGGCGACGCTGATATAACCTCTGCAGTTGCGAGCGTCGTTAATTAAAACATAACATATCATAATTAAGAATTCAACAATTTGATTTAGATAAGAGTTACAGGTATACAAAAGTTATTTACGAATTAAACAACAAAATACTATGAACTATTAATTAAACACTGAAATACAAACTGTGTAGCAGAATTAAGCTAAAATACATAGAATTTTAAAATATTTCAAATAATGTTAGATAATAGAAAGAGATTATTATGAGACAATTTTGAAAATACAGCACTATCAGGATGATGACTAAAGAAAGGAGTAACAATGTAGACAGTGATAGTTTAAGTCAGTATGATCGAAGTGAAATGCTAAAAAGGTTATCTTTTAAGCTGTTTTTAATATAATATAATTTAATATAGGTTGCAGCCGCGAAATTACTCTTCAAGAAATGACAACTCATAAAAATCGAGGGAAAGAAGACAAAGGACGGACAATGGAAAGTTTTCTTTTCTCAATCGTACTATCAGGGACTGGAATGCTTTACTTGCAGTCTTACTAAAGGCTTTACCAATAACCAAAAATGTATTTAAAAATAGGTTTAAGGACTTTACTAATAGACGGTAGTATATTATACACACTATTTAAAGGGTGTAATTGATATTTTGTTATTTGAAGTGTTGTATCAGTGAAGAAGTGTATTGTGTCAGTGAAGTGTGTTGTGTAAGTGAAGTGTGTTTGTCGGTGAAGTTTTATAGTTTATAGTGACAGTGCAAAGTATTTAAATAGTGAAATGTTTTTGAAGTGTTAGTAAAATCAGGATAGAATCAGTGAAATGTGTCGTAGTTCCAGTGCAGTGAGTGAGTTGCCAGGGAAATGAGTGTAGTGCTGAAAGATACTTGTGCATGTATGAACATATCATACTGGTGGGTTTTAGTTCGAACTTAGGGTTAAGATACAAATTAGATTAACTTTAAATGTTATTTCAAGTGATCGTGTTACATTTAATTTAGAATGCACTTACTTGCTTTTAAGGCACTATTATTTGTATTAATTATTATTAGTACTAATTATTATTATTAGTAATAGTAGTATTATTAGTATTATTATTAGTGTATTATTAATTGTATTTTTTGTTAATTGTGTTTATTATTAATGTCATTATTGAGTGTAATTAGTTACCACTGCTACTGGGTATATACCCATTTGCAATGTGAAGAAATACATCATACGATACAGGGTGTCTCACGAAGTTTTCCCCCGGTTTATGGAGGCGATTCCTGGTGTTATTTGGAACAAAAAATGTAAATATAGTATTGGGGTGACATTCATAATTAAGGAGTTACGGCAATTTGAAAAAAAAAAAACAGATAAAAAATTTGAGGATGCCACTGACAAAAATGGAAATGATAGTTAGAATACAAACAAGTGCTTCATTTTGTACCAGTCTCTTGCATGTAGAGTGCATTTAAAGCAAATGTACAAAATTTCCTCCCTGTATCTGAAGGCAAAGATTCGCAAGGGTGTGAACCGCGCTTGTAGCATTTCGTAACTTCACATGTTCGTTCCTTATTGTCGCTGCGGCATCGAGAATGCGTTGAATCGACTCTTCTCGTGTTTGCACCCTAATCTGGTACACGATTCTTTCATCCACCCCCATACAGATGCAGTAATCTAGGGTGTTAAATCTGGGGATCTGGCAGGCAAACGGTTGGCATGATCATGCGGTTCTAAATGCTGCACTTTTTGCACATGAAAAGGATACAGTTCGTTCTCGTGAAGAATTCTCCATACCTTAGAATGTGAAACGTTAAATCCTTCCCCCACACATCGGTAGTCCTGCGCAAACATGTCTAGCGCTACATACACCATGGCGTGTTTCGAAAATGTGTTGTAAATCCTTAATTATGAATGACACCACATTACTTTATTTACCTTTTTTTTGTTCCAAATAACACCACGAAGTCCACACCTGTGGAGTAACGGTCAGCGCGTCTGGCCGCGAAACCAGGTGGCCCGGGTTCGAATCCCGGTCGGGGCAAATTACCTGGTTGAGGTTTTTTCCGGGGTTTTCCCTCAACCCAATACGAGCAAATGCTGGGTAACTTTCGGTGCTGGACCCGGACTCATTTCACCGGCATTATCACCTTCATTTCATTCAGACGCTAAATAACCTAGATGTTGATAAAGCGTCGTAAAATAACCCAATAAAAAACACCAGGAATCACTCCATAAACCGGGGGAAAACCTCGTGATACAACCTGTATACATATACAGTATATGTATATAATGAGGAAAGAGCGCTCGAGTTCAGCTTCAAGAATGGAGTTAGATAGGCTACTGATAAGCTGTTAGTTTTGTTATAGACAAGGCTTCTAGTGTACAGTGCAAAATTTAATAGAACTAAAAAATCACACTCATTCTACAAGAAATAGGCAATTCAAGAATAAATATACCCTTTGACACGGAAAATGGTCGCTCTCCTGTAGCGTGAATTTGTCTAAGTTTCAGGTTAACGCGAAATTCACACGGGGAAGTACTAAGCATCGAGGTCCGAGAATTAAATCAAGTTGTAGCAGCGGCGTATCTGCATATCACGAAAAGACATATTACCTACGAAGTCTTTGTAGAGCTCTGACTTCTCGTTCCAAAGATCGGGCTTCGAATCTCTCTCTCTGTAAAACGCAAGCGTGTAAACACAGCGCACACGATGAGGTGAGATTTAAAGCTGGTTCACAATAAACCGGAAACGAGAATCGGAACGAAAACGAAAACGGTAAAATTGTTAAAATGTGTACATTTAAATGTGAGCATTCACAATTAACGAAAAGCTTGCCGGAGCCCGGGATCGGGAACGTAGAGTTGGCCAAGTTTCAACTTTGGCGTTCACGTTTCCGATCACAGCCCACTAGATTCATTCTGTTGCCATCTAAAAGCTATTTTGTCGTCGTATATTTTGTAGCAAGAAGACCGTGACATAACCTATGCATTATTTTGTTCTGTGCTCTGCATCATGGAGCAAGTTTTATTTGATGAGATTCTAATATTGAGTGTTGAGGAAAATCCTCACGTTTACGATAAGCGGCGCGCCTCGTATAAAGATGAGAAAATGAAGGGGAATACGAGGCTTTCAATAGCTGCATCTTTGAACACCGATCGTAAGTGAATCATATTTTATTACTGTATTGGTTGTATTACACACTGCATATTCATGCTTCAATTCAATAACTACTGTTGTGTTCATTTTTGTTCTATTACAAATGTTTCTTCTCTAATTATTTTACGTTATGGTAGACTTAAAATAGGTTGTGATAATAAAAATGCATGGGCATATTTATAGTACCGTTGAAATTTTGAAGTTGGTTAACCTGTGTTTATGTTGGCTGCCTTGTACTCATGAGAGAACGCCGTTGGTCAATTATACACAAATAACACCAGAATGCGTAATATCGACTTTACATATCGTTATTGACATGCATATCGATATGCATAGTCGTCTACGTTCTCGGTTTATTGTGAATCAAAAATTTTCATATTCACGTTCTCTGCTTCTCGTTTTCACTCTGGTTCTCGTTCCCGGTTTATTGTGAACCAGCCTTAAGTCTTTGAACAGCGACCAATTTCCGTGTCAAAGGTTGTACAGATTTCATAATTGAAAGAATGAATTAATGTGAATTAATAAATTCTTGCGGCCGAAAGCGAGATCAACTGTGAAATATTTATTCTTTAGATTGTAATTGTCCGTAATTTTAAGATCTGTAATCGTATTCTTGGTTGAGTGGTCTTAATCTCTTATCCACGCTATATTTTGGATTGACAGCGATGCCTAGATTTAAATTAATGCAACGAAACATACACAAATGGTATTAAGTCAGATAGAGATCCAAGAGTTTATAACTGATGTGCACACTTGCTGACTTTTCTCTAATTTATCTTCCACGACGTGCGGTGTTTCACACATTACGCTGACAGTGTTTTGACAAATGACTGTTTTTAGTGAAGTCCTCACCTTTCTCTTTCACTAACCCTCGAATTTTGGAGAAGAGATCATTCCCAGAAGTTCGTACTGGTCATGGCAGAAGCTGTTTTCCTTCGAACACAAACTTCAGAGAAACTTCTACTGGCTTGTCAAGTCCAGGAAGCGAAGGATTGCGAGTAATAGTGGCTAGTGTGAAACTGTCAACCGAAAGCAATTCGGAACTCTGTACATGAATACATATAAATGTGAAGCATTTCTACCTTCGAAATAAAAAGTAGATATGTTTCTTTAACGTGCCCTTGAAATACAGTTCCTTGCAGTACAGGGGTGAGAAAACTCCGGCACACAGGCTATTTGTGTCTAGCGAGAAGATATTTATTCTGCCCTGAGGTACAAACAAAATAAATAATAATAATAATAATAATAATAATAATAATAGTAATAATAATAATAATAATGACTTTATTTAACCTGGCAGAGTTAAGGCCGTAAGGCCTTCTCTTACACTCAACCAGGATTAAAACTTGCTTACACAGTTGAACATAAAACTGGATCGGAATTAAGTAATTACATACTGATACAATTTAGGTACATAATGAGATCAAAATAGGTAGTTACATAAAATTTACCTCATAAAATAAAAATAAACATAGTGGAATACATACTAATGTTGTTAGAATCAAATACGAATCACATAAAAACAGAAGCCGATAATTCAATTAAAAAATGTACACAGTAAAAATAAAAATAAACACATTAGTATACATATTAATATTAGATTACAATTAAATAGGATTTACATAATTAAATCAGAAACCGACAATTGAATAAAATGTACACAAAAGATAGATTAATAATAAAAAAACAACACAGTGGGATACACATTGGCGATAAATAAACACGATTTAGATGATAAAAATAAGAAACAAAAAAAATAAATAAATAAATTCAGTGGAACACATTCCATTCAATATTTGCAACGCATTAGGTCTGGCAACTCATCATAAGATATTTTTCTAATTTACATTTAAAGGAAATTAAAGTTCGGCAGCCCTTGACTTCAGGCGGCAGAGAATTCCAGTGACGAGAAGTAGCAACAGTAAAAGATTAAGAATAAAGAGATGATGTGTGCAGTGGTATTTCTAGCGTGTTATCTTATTGTGACCGAGTATTTAAGTTATGATACCGAGAAAGACTGTGGAATCGGACAGATAAGTAAGAGGGAGTAGAGGTGTGCAAAATTCGGTATAAGAGAGAAAGGGAATGTAACTTTCTCCTCTCATTTAACCTGAGCCACAATAATTTATCGAAAGAAGGCGAAATGTGATCGTAGTAGCGGACATTACAAATGGAACGAACACACGCATTATGAACACGTTGCAGTTTCTGGGATAAATCCACCCTGAGATCACTGAATAAAGCGTCACAATAATTTAAATGAGGCATAATAAGAGTAGCATCATTGCAACTCTCTCCACGTCCACCGCAACGGTTAGCAAGTCTGACAGTGAAAGTAGCGGGTCTGGGTTCACATCCGGGTTGGGACAAGTTACCTGGTTTGGGATTTTTCCGGGGTTTTCCCTCAACCAATTGAAGTAGAATTGCTCGGTAATTTTCGACGTTGGACCTCGAACTCATTTCGCCATCATTAATTCGCATATCATCATCCGTATCATAGCCTAGATAAAGTTCCGGGTGCGGCGTGCTATACTTGTACAAGAACGCGGCCGTTCGCAGAATTGGAATGATAAACACAGTAAGCCTCAGGCTGCAATGTAAGCCTTTGGGCCCCTAATCCATACAAGAGAAAAAAAAAACTCTCGCCACTATTCAAAGATAATTATTTTAGGTTTTATAGGGAGTTTAAATCTATATTATAACTTATTACACCTATAAGCACAAAACAAAGTAAGTAATTTTACTTTCAATAGCAGTTAATAAGTTGTGTATAAACTTGTAATCGACTGTAATTTTTTACCTCTCCGTGCCTTATTTGTGAGATGTAATGGAAGTGTAATAGTCATGACATTAGAGCTTTCATTTTCATTAGGCATTCCACAATAATTCAATGCCTAATCTAGTTAGCTACGATGTTTTTATTTGTAATTTATTTTCTTAAACTATCATTTAAAACATATAGGGAAATGTAATACTACTATGTTGCTGCTGCTACTGCTACTGCTATTGCTGCTGCTGCTGCTGCTACTACTACCACTACTACTACTACTACTACTACTACTACTTGCTGCTGCTGCTGCTGCTACTACTACTACTACTACTACTGTTTACTTACTCATTACTTATTTACTCACTCATTTATCTGTCTATCTGTCTATTTATTTATTTATTTATTTATTTATTTATTTATTTATTTATTTATTTATTTATCCATTTATTTACTTACTCATTTATTTACTTTCTATTTATTGACTAATTTAGTTATCTATTTAATTATTTACTTATTTATTTACTACTACTTATTTACTACCATTTATTTACTATTTAATTATTTAATTATTTATTTACATATTTATTTACTTATTTATTTATTTACATATTTCTTTACTTATTCACTCATTTACGTCCTTATTTACTTGGTAAATAAATTATTAAATAAATTTATGTAAATATTTAATATTGTAAAATTCATGTAGTAGAATATATTGAGTCCTTCTGGGCTACCTCAATGGGCAGTTAACAATTTAAAATTTTAATTTAAAATTTACTACTACTACTACTTACTACTACTACTACTACTACTGCTACCACCACCACCACCACCACCACCATCACCAATAATAATAAAAACAAAGTAAGAAATAAAGGAAGGAATAAAGAAACGAATGAATGAATAAATAAATAAATAAATAATTTATTTAATAATTTATTTACCAAGTAAATAAAGAAGTAAATGAGTAATTAAGTGAATAATTAAATAAATATGTAAGTAAATAAATAAATATGTAAATAAATAAGTAAATAATTGAATAGATAAATAAATGAGTAAATAAATGAGTAAATAAATAGAAAGTAAATAAATGAGTGAGTAAATAAGTAATGAGTAAGTAAATAAATGAGTTAGTAAGAAAATGAGTTAGTAAATAAATGAGTTAGTAAATAAGTAAGTAAAAATAAGTAAATAGATGGGTGTATGGATGGATGAACAAAGTAAGAAATAAAGGAATGAATAAAGAAACGAATGAATGAATGAATGAAAAAAATAAATAAATAATTTAATTGATATACCAAGTAAATAAGGAAGTAAATGAGTAATTAAGTGATAAGTAAATAAATATGTAAGCAAATAAATAAATAAATGAATAAATAAGTAAATAAATAAATAAATAGGCAGACAGATAAATTAGTGAGTAAATAAGTAATGAGTAAGTAAATAAATTAGTAAGAAAATAAGTTAGTAAATAAATGAGTTAGTAAATAAGTAAGAAAAAAATAAGTAAATAGATGGGTGAATGAATGAATGAATGAAAATTTAAGAATATTTCAGTTGGTGACATTATGTTACCATGTTTCCATATTTTTCCCCAAAGCCCTCTGTCCATAACATCATTCTCTCTCTGATTACGGACGTCCATTACATTCCTGGTGTTCTCGTATTGTAATCTCTATGGTCTAATTTGCCTCATCCTTCCCGTAATCTTCACTGAAATACTCGTATTTTCCCTGCATTCCTACCAGATCTCCAAACCAATTTAATTATCCCTTCTCTGTTCTGTCCACCACTGTCTCTCCCGCATTCGTTCTTGTCTATACTTCCTCATTATATTTCCTTCCCATCCCTGAAATTCCAGCGCTTCTTTCTAAATAATCCACCTCCCCATCTCGACAGCTATCAATCTTGCTAAATCCATACTCAGGATCCATATTTCCGATCCATAGCGCAGCGCTGATTTCATTATTGCTCTGCCCTTTCTCCTCTTCTCATACGTATGGAGCACTTTTATCCTTCTACGACGAGTTAGAGCTACCTGGAATTCTTCTGCTTTGTTATATTGTCTGTTTTATCTCGGTTTATCTTATTCTATTACTATAGATGTATGCTCCTAGCATTTGTTGTACAACTATGTCCGTAGATAAAAGTTCCATTAACTGCATTGCATACGAAGTATTTGTGATCAAAATAATTTAAAAAATCCGACTTAAATTTTAAGTTTTACGATTCAACTAGACGTACGTACGAGTATTAATTCTACTAACTTGTAGGTAATGCTATTTATGGAAATTAATTTTTAAGAGTAGTCGGTAGTGATACTGTGTGATTAAAAATTTTTTTTACAAAAGTTTAGTTCAATATTTCATTAAAAATTGCCATTTTTATACAATAAATCATTATGAATTCAGTGAATTCTGCGATCACCTGATAACAAATGGATACTAGGAAGATTTGATATTTCTTCTGGAATTAATGATGATTTGTTTAATCGTTTTCAGTTATTTGTGTTATTTCTTTTTCGTTTCCTTCTTTATAGTTCTCTCTGTATCCATTATTGTTTACCTACCATTTACTTTAAAAAATACAATTTTATGGTAAGCCTTGTCTTGTAGGCAGCCTCCACTTGGAGAAAGGTTTATTCAGAATAAAAATAAAAGACAACTAATTAGTTTCTTATACAAGTGCCAAAAAAGGCCCTAACTGATAACTTATTTCCCCACTTTGCTAATCGTAACTCAGTCTTCAGGTCCACGTTACTTCTTACAACCTTCACTCATATAACTTGTATTTTTTTTAAGTCTTGAAGTAATGTACGTTGTAAATTATAAAGCAGAATTTAGTTAAATATTTTTTTACCCTTAGTGAAACAAAAAAGAATCAAATTTTGATAAATTTTTACCATAGGTCTACTTCGTAAAACACAGGCTGCAAGAAACACTGCAAACACTGTAAAATTTTCATTTAAATGGATTGAGTAGTTTCAGACGAAAATGCACCTAAGTTTAAAAAATATCAACTTACGGAAAACTACATTAGGAAAAGTATGAATTACATAAGCCGTCGAATTTAAAGAGGCATTTAAAGGGCCTAAGCAATATTCTGTAACTAATAAGTATTAAGTAAAATATTGTGAAGGAACTGAACAGTAAGCGGTCTAGTAAAAAGTTTGTCGTTCAGTTACAAGAGGACGAAAATATAGACAATATATAGACCAATTGTGATTCTAATATATGTAGAAAAATATTGCATTAACAGAAAATAAGGATGCTGCAGACATGCATTGCACGTCACAAACAAAATCGAACGACAGAATTGACTTTTCCAGAGAATTGTGTACAATTCAAGAAAATCGAAGAAAAAAATCCCTACTGTAAGGCATTTTCAAATGTTCAACGTTTGAACTTCTGTAAGTACATAAATAGCAGTTTTTCGTGGTACAATAATTTATAGAATATAGGGGTAGAAAAAAACACCGAATTCCAATCGTAATAAAGGGTGCGTCAGAAAGAACGGATGGATTTCAAACTATCGATACGCAACGAGGAGAGAGATATAGTGAGGGGGACCACGACTGTTGGGTCAGCCAGAGAATGCAGTTTCAGTTGAGAACATGGTGTTGGTCTGGTGTACAACGTGCTTTCATCGTAGAGACATTTTTGAAAAATGAAGAGTCTGTGATCGCCACTCAGGACTCATTTCGACATCGGATGTCACGCTAGGATTCCAACTCGGAATACAATTTTGCGGTGGGTGGCTTCATTTCGTATCACAGGTTCAACATTAAAGAAGAAATCACCTGGACGAAATTCTATTGCACTGAGATTGTCCGAGGCTACGGTAAGATCTCGCGCCCTGCGACTTCTTTCTTTGGGACCATTTGAAGGCGTAAGTTTGTAAACATCGATCACATACACTGGACGAACTGAAGACAGCGATTCGTGAAGAAATCGTGGCAATTGCACCAGCTATGACTGTGAAAGTGATGGCGAACATCAGAAAACGCCTCGATGCCTGTATTGAAAGCCAAGGACATCATATGGATAATGTTGTTTTACATAAATAAACTGCATGTATTGGTGAATATGTTGATAACAATAAATTTTTGATTTCATGAATCTTTACAATTTTCTTGCCATGTGAAATCCATCCGTTCTTTCTGACGCACCCTGTACATTTAAAAATATGTGTACATCGGTTTTTCAGAAAGTCGGCTAGGTAAGTGATATACATAATTTATTTGAATTTATTCATATATTTTTCTCTAAATAAGTACATACGTAAGTAAGGTATGTAGAGATTTAATGCTATTTCAAGTTGTGTAGCCTTACAGGGATGTGTAACTTAGCCTTGACTATCTATTTTAGGAACAACTTGTAGTCTGCATAACTACAGTAGTAGGTATGTAATTGTAGCCTCCTAGTACTGTGTATTGCATTCGCTTTTGATCGGAATTTAACAATTTTTTTTCAGTCGCAGTAAAATAGGTCTATAGACTAATCTGATTAATCCATTCATTCTTCATTCATCATTCATTCATTCATTCATTCATTCATTCATTCATTCATTCATTCATTCATTCATTCATTCATTTTCATTCATTCATTCATTCATTTTATTCCATATCTTACATGAGCAATGAAGCTTTAAGATGTGGAACAAGTCAAAATTTTACAATATTACAATTACAATTTTTACAAATTTTTACAGTTTTACAATTTAGTAATTTTCTACAATTTTTACAATTTTGTGCAATTTTTTACAATATTTTGGCGAGATGTAGTGAGAAAAGGTGAGGTCGGAGGATTCTCCAAAATATTACCTGGCATTTGCCTTTTGGTTGGGGAAAACTAAAAAAAAACCAACCAGGTAATCAAATCAAAGGAGTTGATGCCGAGGACTCGCCATAGACCATCCTGCTTCAGTCCCACGGCTGTGGAAAACCTCTGAAGAAACCAAAGACCAGAGGGGGATCCAACCCAAGCCCGAACGCAGCTCCGGATCAGCAGCCCAGCGAGTCTGCCGACTGAGCTACATCGATGGCTCTACTAAAAATATACAATATATAGCCAATCTGATTATTAAATTTACAAACGCAAATGATCATTCATTAGTTGAGCTATATGTATAATACAAAACAAGTAAGTTAATTAAATTTAAGATATAAACAATTCAACCAGTTGTGGTATACAGAAATTGATAATACATATCATGCAAAATAGGTTGCAACCGCCAAATTACTCTTCAAGGAACGACCGCTCATATAAATTGAGGGAAAGAAGACAGAGGACGGACACTTGAAAGTTTTCTTTTCTCAATCGTACTATCAGGGACTGGAATGCTTTACCTGCAGACTTACTAAAGGCTTTACCAACAACCAAAAACGTATTTAAAAATAGGCTTAAGGACTTTACTAATAGACCGTAATTATACACAGTAGGTAAAGGATGTAAATGATATTTTGTTATTGAAGTGTTGTATCAGTGAAGAATTATGTTGTGTCAGTGAAGTGTGTTGTGTCAGTGAAACTTGTTCCTATCAGGGAAGCTTTATAGTTTATAGTGGCAGTGCAAAGTATTTGAACAGTGAAGTGTTTTGAAGTGTTAGTGAAATCAGAATAGAATCAGTGAAATGTGTCGTAGTTCCAGTGCAGTGAGTGAGTTGACAGCGAAATGAGTGTAATGTTGAAAGGTACTTGTGCAGATATGAACATATCATACTCGTGGGTTTTAGTTCGAACTTAGATTTAAGATACAAATTAGATTTATTTTAAATGTTATTTTAAGTGGTCGTGCTTCATTTAATTTAGGATATTCCCTATTATTATTATTATTATTATTATTATTATTATTATTATTATTATTATTATTATTATTATACATTATTGTTAGTGTTAATTATTGGTATTATTATTAACTGTGTTTTTAATTAATAAGTTTATTATTGTCATTATTGAGTGTAATTAGTTACCACTGCCACCGGGTATATACCCATTGCATTGTGAATAAATACATACATACAAACTACTTCAAATTACAAACACAAAACAATTTATCAATAGAGCTATACAGATTGCTATTCAATTTAAATCAAAACTTTCCTGTGAAATATATTCATCAATCGAAGTATATGCGTTCAGTTTGGTGACATCAATGCTGTTGCTTGCGTTTGTTATGAAAGGCAACACCACTTGGCACATCAAAACTGTCTCAAAGACGTCGACTCCAAGAAGTGTAGCACTTGATTCCAGAGGACAGTATATATCAGTTTGAGTAAGCCAGAGTCATCTGTTCTATAAATCTAATACTAGAGGCAGGGAGTTCAAAACCAGTGGGGTTTCGTAACGCAAATAGAGATCATTGTATGCATTTTTTTTTTAATTTTTGCCGTTTTGTCTAATGGTACAGTTTTAACATTATTAATTGATTTATGTTCAAGGGAAATTGAATAAATTTAGACAGTTTAATAGAAGTTTCGAACGTTAATTTCTACTACCTTTAGTTTGTTAATGTTCGTGACCATAATAGACAGTACTATGTATTTCATACAACACACATGATTGAATCATAATTCCGTGTCCAGGTGATGCATTCCCAACACGGGGATCTATATTCGATCCTCAGGCAGATTCTGTGGGATTTGTGCAGGTTGAAACAGATTTAACGCAGGCTGTGTAATATTTGCTTTTCCATAGGACTATTGTTAGGCGTTATATTGTTTCTTCACTATCGCCATTGAACAGGATTGAAAGCATTATTGCTTTTGTGCGTGATTATTCACTTTATCTTAAATTTACTCCACACTTACACGAAAGAACTTCCAGCATCTGCCATCTAGTGAACAGTCATTGTACTTCTTCTTTCGAATCGATACATCGTTACTTGCAAGACTCGATATATATTGATTTTCAGATAAAGCACTGGAGTTTAATTTGATATTTCATGATGGTATTTTTAATATTGCTCTTAAATATAAATACAGTGTCAAATTTGTCAAACAAGTATTGCTTGTAATGCTGTAGCTAAAGTAAATGCATGTAATTTTTAAAGTTAACCCCTTCAGACCTGAATTTATATTAAAAAAAATGAAAAAAAAAACTAGTCACATAATCATTCTGGGGATCCAAAATTTCCAATCAAGTCTTTGACCCCTGGGGGCCCAAAATTTTAAATTTTATTTTTAATTTAGGTATAGTACTTTGATTTTTATTGTATTTGTAAATTTAATATTAACTGTAATTATAATTGTAATTGTATTCTTAATACTGTAGTTGTAATCCCCTAGTGCGGGGTAGAGAAGGCCTGATGGCCTTATCTTTACCAGGTTAAATAAATAAATAAATAGAAATGTTTAAAAATAATATTCTCCATTTCTATCACATTGAATTTTTCAAAATATTTAAAAGTATCGAAGACATTCCAAAAAATAAAAAAAAGGAACAATGTACATTATAATGTACACCAGGCCTGAAGGGGTTAAGGGGGATGACGGTGAAATTCTGGTCATTTTCAGTCAAAAATTGCATTTTCGTTTTCTTGCAAAAAATGAATCGGCAAACTCTTATTTATGTTTAACAAAATTTAATGTTCTGCATCGCTAGATAGCATAAATATTACGTAATATATAAATGGCTACATGCTTGAACTTCAATTCCATGCAAATTTTACAGGCTGTTTTGTCATACTTTTTTCCACCACATTTCGTCAGGTTCTTACAATTTTGATGCTAGGAATAAGAAATTTTTGTACTATATGTTCTATGCACAATGACTAAGGAGGTTGAACTGAATTTTGGTAATTTCTAAACTATAAAAGGTACATGAATTATTTTTCGCATACTAGTTCTGGGCGTTACTTGGTAAATACATGCAATTTTGAAAATTTTAGTGTAAGCAATATCAGCATTATTAATTATTGTTGTTTAGTCAACTGTCCGAAGACAGGTCTGAACCTCTCAAGTGATACCAAGAAGGCACCACTTATGAGGCAACTAGGCCAGGAGATAATGAGGTAGGGAGGCCAGTTTCTTTCCCCCTCCATTGCATACATCGCCAACTAGCTACATATTACACTAATCAGACTTCAGATGCGTACAAACAATTGAGGACCGTTTTTGCAAAACTTGCTAACTGCAAAATTTGCAAAATTGAGATTTTTATGGATTCGTTAACATAAGGCAGGCCTATACATGATGTTCAAAGCGTCTTAGTAAAATCGGGTTATTTCTCTTCATTGTAGTGTGTCAAACTGTGATGGTTTTTTCAAAACTTGCTTCCTGTTATAAGTGAGAGTTACAGCAAAACTTGCTTACTATAGTGTTTTATCTCCCCTGTAAAATTTAGTTTTTTTCAGTTAGGAAGTTTTGCAAAAACGGTCCTCAATTGTTCTTCCTCTGGCACATATCGTCAAGTGAGATGTACTGCCTGATAATAGGTGTACTTATCAGCCAGATCCTCAATCAGAGGATTATTAATTATTAATATTAATTTTGTTTAATATTTTGAAATGTATGTAATTCCTATCTTGTGGTACAATTTCATAAATTTTTCAATATTTTTTTTATCAACGTAACTTATGGTATGGTAAAACATAATTAGCATTTAGATTGCTCAAGCTCGAATTACGTTTTGAATCATTTTTTTTTGAAATTATGGAATTTGATTATTTCAAAATTTAAAAAAACATCATGCATATTAATGAATTTAAAATTTTTAGACCGAATCATACTTTACACTACACAAAATTGAATGTCGGTTATGAAAGTAATACAATAAGTATAACAATATATGATTGTAACCTACCTACTTGCTCATGTAACGCTTTGAGTATATCCTCACAAGTTAAATATTTAGGCATTATTATTGACCAACATTTAAATTGGGACAAGCATATCTCCTTCTTGTGTAACAGACTGCATAAAACAATCCACAAATTTTCCATTCTACGCTCTTATTTACCTGTTTATGTTCTGCGTACTGTGTACTTGGCTCTGTTTCACTCTATAATTCAGTATGGTATTTTAGGTTGTGAAGGAATGGCAAAATCGACTCTCCATACTTTAAATTTGCTCCAAAAAAGAATTATCAAAATTTGTCTATATAAACCTTTTGATTACTCAACAAAATTAATTTTTCAGGAATTTGGTGTATCAAATCTAGAACAAAATTATAAACAAACATTGCTGATTTACTTCCACAAACACCACAATAAATTTAAATTTGATCCTCATGAATATCATACAAACAAAACTACAGTTTCTTTTTAAATACTCCCAAATGCCACACAACTGCTGGATTAAAACACAGCAGAAATTTTGGATCCAAAATATATAATGCATTAATTAGAGCTTATCCTGAGCTAAGTACACTTAACACACATAAATTTAAGAAACAAATCAGATTAATTATTTAATTGTTTAAACTAATTGAGTTAAATATTGATACTCTAATATTCTTGTACTTTTGTATTTTCTATTTGTATACAGACCCTATTATTACATTCTGTATGTATTTTACCATCTATTAATGTTATTGTGCTCAATGAACTCTTTTAATTTTGTGATGTATTTTGTTTAACTGATCTGAACTGCGCGCGAGCACGAGCTTCTGCTCTTTCGGGCTGCAATGCCTAATGTAGCTCAAGAGTAAAGTATTAAATAAATAAATTCAAAAGAAAAATATTGGAATACACTGAATATCAGAAAAAATATATATCAGAACAATATGTAAATAAATGAGAGAGTAGATTTATAAAATAATAATGTGACTTTTATTAGTAACAACAATGTAATTTATTCGCCACAACAATAATTTCTTTCTACAATTCGCCTTAAACGCTCTCGTCAACAATTGGATTTTCACTTAACACAGTATTCGTTATAGCACTCCACCGACGACAATGACAATTTACTTGGACTAGTACGAACAACAATGAACTGTTAATCTTAACTAATATTTACAAAGCACTATTCACAAATCAGAACTACCAGTTCTCAGTTCACAGTTCTTCTAGCTCGGTCACTCGAGTTCACAGTATCTCGAACCACAGACCTCCAGAGACAGTTCACTGTACTCGAACTCAGGTCCCTCCAACTGCGGTCCACTGCACTCGAACTCAGGCCTTCGGATGCTGACGCACACAAGTCTGGCTTGCTTGCTCTGGCTTACTCACTGACTGAATAACTGAAAACTGCTCGAGTTCGCTGGCGCTTCTTCTTTTATAGCAAAATCATAGTTGCGAGAAATTTCTACAGGTGTGTAGGGAATTATCTGGATATCTCCACTTCGACGGACTTCTCGAAGAGTCGGGAAGGTCCGTTTCCCATTCACTGCGTTAAGTAGCAGCTGCGCGCGCAGCCTCCCCTCGCGTGTAGGCCCCTTTCCCCACTACTCCGCCGCGCGCCGTTCCCGCGCGATCTGCTTTCTTGCGGGACGCTGGTCGTGAGTTCGAATCTCACGTCTCTGTCACAATAATAATAATAATAATAATAATAATAATAATAATAATAATAATAATGATGATGATAATAATGATAATAGTAGTAGTAGTAATGATGATGATGATGATAATAATAATAATAATAATAATAGTAATAATAATAATAATGATAAGGATATGAATTGTGGTTCTTTGGTTGGCAACTTAAATGTAGACATGTAAATTTTCATTTCTACGTTTTTCACAAATTAGCAAAATAATTTCTTCCAGTTTATGGGTAGTACTAGGCTATGTAGATTAAATTCAACAAGGAAAGTAATTCCATATGGCGATATATTTTTAAGTTAAAAATAATTGACGTTTACCACGAAGTAATTTCAGTACTATTATATATATTATGTACTTAAAGGAACAAAACAGTCAGTATACGGATTCACAACCTGGGCTAAGTTCCAAGTTGCAAACATTGTTGAATTAAGGATTTCAGAGTTGCATTAAGATTTTGTGTTCGTCGTCGTGGCAGTGTTTCCGCGGTTTCTAAACTGATTCCACTAGCAGTCATAGAGTGTTCCTCTTTATAATCAATCACTTGTGATCGCGTCAGCTGTTGCTACACACGCACGGCATGTGAACTGGCGCAAAAAACACTTGTAACTCTGCTGGGAGTGCGACTGTTGGTGTAACGAGTTCTTTCCAGCTGCCGCTTCACATTGCTTTTTGATCAACACAGAGGAATAAATAGTGAAGAATGAAAAAGAAACAAAATGTATAGTAAAAATATGTTCCACAAACAGTTTCTGCGCCAAATTTCTTACTGTATGTATTTGGGTTATTCCTTGTAACTTGGGTAACATTCAGTTATAGTCATACTTACTTACTTACAAATGGCTTTTAAGGAACCCGAAGGTTCATTGCCGCCCTCACATAAGCCCGCCAGCGGTCCCTATCCTGTGCAAGATTAATCCAGTCTCTATCATCATATCCCACCTCCCTCAAATCCATTTTCATATTATCCTCCCATCTACGTCTCGGCCTCCCCAAAGGTCTTTTTCCCTCCGGTCTCCCAACTAACACTCTATATGTATTTCTGGATTCGCCCATAGTGCTACATGCCCTGCCCATCTGAAACGTCTGGATTTAATGTTCCTAATTATGTCAGGTGAAGAATACAATGCGTGCAGTTCTGCGTTGTGTAACTTTCTCCATTCTCCTGTAACTTCATCCTGCTTAGCCCCAAATATTTTCCTAATCACCTTATTCTCAAACACCCTTAACCTATGTTCCTCTCTCAGAGTGAGAGTCCAAGTTTCACAACCATACAAAACAACCGGTAATATAACTGTTTTATAAATTCTAACTTTCAGATTTTTTGACAGCAGACTGGATGATAAGAGCTTCTCAACCGAATAATAACACGCATTTCCCACATTTACTCTGCGTTTAATTTCCTCCCGAGTGTCATTTGTATTTGTTACTGTTGCTCCAAGATATTTGAATTTTTCCACCTGTTCGAAGGATAAATCTCCAATTTTTATATTTCCATTTCGTACAATATTCTGGTCACGAGACATAATCATATACTTTGTCTTTTCGGGATTTACTTCCAAACCGATCGCTTTACTTGCTTCCAGTAAAATTCCCGTGTTTTCCCTAATCGTTTGTGTATTTTCTCCTAACATATTCACGTCATCCGCATAGACAAGAAGCTGATGTAACCCGTTCAATTCCAAACCCTCTCTGTTATCCTGAACTTTCCTAATGACATATTCTAAAGCGAAGTTAAAAAGTAAAGGTGATAGTGCATCTCCCTGCTTTAGCCCGCAGTGAATTGGAAAAGAATCAGATAGAAACTGACCTATACGGACTCTGCTGTATGTTTCACTGAGACACATTTTAATTAATCGAACTAGTTTCTTGGGAATACCAAATTCAATAAGAATATCAGATAATACTTCCCTCTTAACCAAGTCATATGCCTTTTTGAAATCTATGAATAACTGATGTACTGTACTCTTACACTCCCATTTTTTCTCCATTATCTGTCGAATACAAAAAATATGATCAATAGTCGATCTGTTACGCCTAAAACCGCACTGATGATCCCCAATAATTTCATCTACGTACAGAGCTAATCTTCTCAAAAGGATATTAGACAAAATTTTGTACGACGTCAACAAAAGTGATATTTCTCGAAAGTTACCACAGTTGGTTTTGTCCCCCTTTTTAAAAATGGGTACAATTATGGACTCCTTCCATTGTTCTGGTAAAATTACCCTTTCCCAAATAGCAAGTACAAGTTTATAAATTTCGCTATATAATGCACTTCCACCCTCTTGTATTAATTCTGCTGGAATTTGATCGATACCTGGAGACTTGTACTTTTTCAGATTTTCTATCGCAATTTCGACTTCTGAAAGCGTGGGTTCGGGTATAAATGGCTCAGCAGTTTGTATTTCAATTTCGTCCCGATCATTTCTATCTGGCCTATGTACATTTAGTAGTTGCGCAAAATAGTTTTTCCATCTGTTTAGGACTGATGGAGAGTCTGCAAGCAAGTCACCATTCTCATCCTTGATCACGTTTACCCTTGGCTGATATCCGTTCTTAAATTCCTTTATACCCTTATATAAATCTTAGTTATACCTCTTCGCAAATCAAGGTTTACCTGGGTTGCACTTGACACAAGTATTGCAGCGAGACTTCAGAGTGTAATTACATACTATTTTCAATTTCTATCACGATTTTTTACGGAGAAAAATTCTCTCCGGCACCGGGATTTGAACCCGGGTTTTTAGCTCTACGTGCTGTTTCTCTATCCACTAAGCCACACCGTTCCGCTCATCTTTCATCATATGATGACGCAGAATTCCTGGATGGAAATATAATGTACTTCGGTACATCGTAATAATATATGATATGCGAAAATAATCACCTATGGCGCTTATTCCGTCGGATCCCGGCCACTTAGTCACTCATAACGAGTGCATCTCTGCATTTGTGTGGACATTGTGCCACTGGCATACATCTGACGCAGTGCATGAGGGTAGGCCACTAGAGGGAACCCAAGAGGTGGAAGTTAAACCGAGAGAATTCGATTCGACATCGGGATGGCTTAGTGGATAGAGCGTCAGCATGGAGAGCTGAAAACCCGGGTTCAAATCCCTGTGCGGAGAGAATTTTTCTCCGTTCCATTCATCTTCCATCATATGATGACGCAGAATTTCTGCATGGAAATATCGTATGTACTTCGGTACATCGTAATAATATAAGAACAGATAGGTCTACTGATATATTTGCACAAGATATACAAACTGTATAACTAAAAATGTATGCTGCTATTGGTTACGAAGTATCTTGGGCTTAAGTGAATTGCTATATAACCTTAATGGCAATTCCAGTCGCTTAGTTCACCGAGAGAAATGCAGATTGGCAGCTGGAACAATAGTCCCATATCAGTATACGGTTGCGAAATGGGCAATTACAGAAAAAAATATATTTATGGTTTTGATAAATCGTTTATAATGGGTATTTTCATTTAGAGACATTTCTAGGCCACTGGAATAAACTGCAGGTTGAATGCAAATGGCATTTGCAGAGCAGTTTTATTGGAAATAATGTTCATTTCGCTTGAAACCACTAAGGATGGACGCCAGAGCACGTCTGTTGTATTCTCTTTTGTTATCCTTATCGTTTGTATTGTTAGTGTAAAGACGTAAGTAATTTAGAATTCAGTGGAACATTACTTTGATCTTTATTTATTACTGTATTCTTCTTTATTTGTAAAGTTGTAGCATCTCCATTTACAAATCCAACTATTCTAGGTTCAATTATAGAGATAAATGAAGATTGTTGTGTAATAATAATATTGTACATCTTGATTACACAACTTTTAACATTGTATTACTACGGAACATGTATAAGAACTTTCTTGTGTTAAAATTTAACGTATCTTGTTAACATGTTTCGACCTATTTTCGGTCGGAACTTGTCGTTGTTGGTCTTAGCGCCTCTTGTTTCCTGTGTGGCTGCGTTCGTAGTGTAGAGTCAAAGAGTGTATGTGTTTTGAAATTTAGTTGTGTGTTGAGAATTTCGTTGGGGTGTGTTTTCGTGTGACTGTATATTTCATATTGTGAATTTTATTAGTAACAACAATGTAATTTATTCGTCACAACAGTAATTCCTTTCTACAATTCACCTTAAACGCTCTCGTCAACAATTGGATCTTCACTCAACACAGTATTCGTTATAGCACTTTTACTTGGACTATTACGCACAACAATGAACTGTTAATCTTAACTAATATTTACAAAGCACTATTTACAAATCAGAACTACCAGTTCTCAGTTCACAGTTCTTCTATCTCAGTCACTCGAGTTCACAGTATCTCGAACCACAGACCTTCAGAGACAGTTCACTGTACTCGAACTCGGGTCCCTCCAACTGCGGTCCACTGCACTCGAACTCAGGCCTTCGGATGCTGACGCAGATGCGGACGCACACTCGAGTCGAACTCCGGTACACAAGACTGGCTTGCTTGCTCTGGCTTTCTCACTGACTAGCTGACTAATCAACTGAAAACTGGAAACTTTGCTGTCGTTCCTTCGCGACCGTAATTTATAACCACAGCGACGTAGCCTCGAAAATTCGCGAGTCTTCCACTTCGACGGATTTCTGGAATAGTCGGGAAGGTCGTTCCACATTCACTGCGTTAAGTAGCAGCTGCGCGCGCAGCCTCCCCTCGCGTGTAGGCCCCTTTCCCCTTTCCCCTTTCCCCGTGAAGCCCGCGCGATATGCTCTCTCGCGGGACGCTGGTCGTGAGTTCGATTCTCACGTCGCTGTCACAATATTGTTCTAGTGTGTTGAGTTATCCTTGTCATTTTTGTTGTGTTGTGTTAACGAACGATAGTGTGTTGAGTTTCAACAACGACCAGTTCCGAAGATGACCGAAAATAGATCGAAAGATGTTAACAAGATACGTTAAATTTTAACACAAAGTTCTTATCATACATATTCCGAAATAATATTGTTTTCTACTTTTATTTTGGAAATAACAATATAGATTAGAACTGAATAAGTTACACACTATCAGGCAGTTATTCAATATAAAACTGACAAATTTTCATGTAATATGCCATTCTTATGGAGTGAACGTATTGTTACTACTGATTGTGTACGTTGCTATGTCACCGCATAGATAATTTTTTATGTTTACGGTTTTCCACTAATTTACTCAAATAATGCATAAATTAGTGAAAGTGGGACTGCCGCCGGACAGTGCGTCTTCAAAGTAGTATTGAGAAGTTTTACAGTTCAAACCAGTAAGTGAAATTATACATTGTTGGGAAGTTTTCTGCTAGAAATTTACCGAAACTAAGAGTTGAACAAACAAGGCAGTGGCGTAAAAGCATTCAAATAACCATCGAAAAAAATTAAAAGGAGTAGCCTAGAGCGGGTGCGAGAATACAGGGCAAGGAGAAAGGCATTTTCTAACCTCTCTTCTGAAGTTTATTTACAAAATGTCAACGATATAGTGACCATTGAATGACTGTTCTACACTGCAAAAAAAAATCAAAGAAATCCAAACAATGCAATGCCTGATTAAAGTACTGTTAGTGATTTAGAATTAAATTTTAGTTCACTATACAGGATGAAAGGTAACCACTGCACCAAAATGAAGCTGGCAGGTCTAATAGATCATGAGGAGAGATATGAAAAAATTGAAATAATTTTTTTTTCTAACATTCATCATTTTAGAGGAAATCGGTTTGCTTCTATGAACCATTTGGCAACATCACGGCTACTGCAATAACTCTAGCAAGCACAGTCTGCACTGTGACAGACCCTAATTAGTATTTCAAGACGATATAGACCCATATCAGACGTAAACAAAAGCAACTCCTTGCATTCTTCTCCTTCTTTCTTAGGGTAGGAAGGAATGATGTAAAGCACTTGGTGGTCTCAGTTTGAAACGGAAATAAATTGTAATAAGTTTTACAGACATGATTTATCTTAAATTAAATTAACACTCCTGAAAATAAATCATTAAACATATAATTTTAGTCTGAAAACTGTTCAATTACTGTAAATGTCAACACAAGGGAAGGTTAGATTACGTCATTGCCTCATCCCTTACCTTCCCCTCTCCCTCTGCTGTACTCGGAGACACGAGACACTGTGCTACGTTGCAAGATTTATTTTAACGATTGTCGCAATTACTGTATTCAATTTAAATTCGTAAAAGACTCAAGAAGCTAACTATTCAGATTATGTTTACCTAACTGCTTGTATAGCAATCAGATATTTTCTTTCTTTTCGTTGCCGCAATAGAGGGCTGCAAAGAGTATTTTTTTTTCCTGCTTAACGGTGCTTCAACGAAGGAAATGTGTAATAAAAATTTCATATAGTTAACAGATAGAATCACCTCTTATATTTTGGTGCAGAGGTTACCATCCATCCTATAAAATTTTGAAGACATTACGACAAAACCAGCCACCGGCGTGGCTCAGTCGGTTAAGGCGCTTGCCAGCAGGTCTGAAGTTGCGCTCGGGTGCGGGTTCGATCCCCGCTTGGGCCGATTACCTGGGTGGGTTTTTTTCCGAGGTTTTCCGCAACCGTAAGGTGAATGCCAGGTAATTTATGGCGAATCCTCGGCCTCATCTCGCCAAATAGCGTCTTGCTATCTTGGTTGCTATCGCTGGAATTGCTTATCGACGATGGCATTTAAATAACCAGTAGATTTACTGGCATGTAAAAGTAGTTCCGGCGATATAACAGTTGCGAGCGTCGTTAAATAAAACATAACATTTTAACATCGAAAATAACCTAAACGATCGTTAAATAACCAACTAAAAATAGACGATAAAACCAATCTTGTTATTACTCGAATATTAAGTATAAGGAGGCGATAAAATGCTAGGGAGGTGATAATAACTGTAGAATAAGCAGGCATGATTGGTTGAAACACATTATTCCGTACCGATATATTGGTCAAAAGTAGTAAGACCTAGTAAACGTGTAATTTAGTCGAAAAAAAAATACAACCTTTGTAGTATAATGACTTGTTTCAATCATAATTCAAGTTGCGTAAGATGATTTTTAAAGAGCACACTTGATTTATTCAACTTTTTGTTATTCTATACATCTTCATATCGTCGTCATCATTATCATTATCAATGTCGTCGTCGTCCCTTCAAAGATTTTAGCCCTGTTGTGAGATTTAGGAACCAGCACTAACAGTGACAAGTAACGGCAATTTCTGATCGTGACATGATTATGGCATTACTTCATCGCTAAAAGCAACGCAGTAAACCACAGGACAATGGACAAATGCTCATTAGAAACTACCGTATTGGCCCGAGTGTAAGCCGCACCCGAGTATAAGCCGCACCCTTAATTTTAGGGGGAAAGGAGAAAAAAAAAAAGAAAAATTGAGTGCAGAATGAGAAAAAAAGGAAAATTGAGTGCAGTGAAATTTACCTGTCACATTATCCAGTTACAAAACTGTTTACACTATTTAAACACTTTTTCTTCAATTACGGTATTACGTGGGTAAATCACCAAAAATACCGGTACAACTAATCACCGTCTTCTCCAATGTCACTGCTGACTTCACTACTACCGGTACCGGTATTTGTTTCATCACTGTCACTTTGTTCATCACTCTCCGCTCAAAGTACGTCGTCCTCACTGCCATCCAGCGCACATTAGACTCATCCACACTAAACTTTTTGCCGGCTTCTCTATTAGACGTAAGCATGACGAATAACTGCAAGTTTGAAACAATAACTTTCTTGTTGAAGCTTTTCTTTCTACGTTTCCGCTCATGGCTGAACCCGTAGCTACGTACAAACTGTTTTAATCTCTCCTATCATACAAAAGAGTACGATCACTGTAATATGAAGACTGGTACATTGTTGCGTCATATACCATACGACTGCTGACAATTTCAAACACGAGCGCGTGGCATTGTTGCTCCATTTCAAAATGATAAAATTACCGGTAGCAACATGCGCCACATTTCAAGTTTAAATTTATCGGCGCGCAAATAAGCCGCACCCCAACTTTTCGAGTTTGAAATTTGAATAAAAAGTGCGGCTTATATTCGGAAATACGGTAAATGCAAATATATTCCTCTCTCTCTCTCTCTCTCTCTCTGCCGCAATTCGAATCCAAGTCCTCTGGTTTTATAATCAGAAACACTACCCCTTGAGTCAAACAGTCAAATATATTCTGTAGTTAAAGATTAATTTCATGATATCTGTTGCGTAACTTCGTGTGTGTTAAGGTGTATGTTATTTATCTCTATTAAAAAGTCAGTTTTTTTCTTTATATTTCATAGAAAAGATTTTAATTTTGTTCAGAAGTTCGGATATTTTTCTTATTTAGAACAGCGAGGAACAATCTAGAGAAGTCTGCAAAGAAAAACGGGCAATTTATCTGCCATGCTGCAGCGATTTGGGGATCAAATGTAACCCCAAGACATGGGACGTTATAGGAATTATGATTGGGGCTAGAGGCACAATCCCACGGGAGACCTTAGAAGTCTTCCGAAAATTAAAAGTTCCTGACAGCACCCTGGGACATGATATCCTCCACTGCACTGAAGTCATCGATTAGTATAATTAATCATCACTTTCTCTTCTCTCCTTCCTTTCACCTGAAGACGAAGGGAGAACCACCCTTCGAAACGTTGTCTTAATTTTTTATTGTGACAACCAGCAATGGAAAAAGTCCAAACCCCTCACCTAAACATCACTTATATTCTTTATAAAATGTAATTTGTCTTGTAGCCTAAATCGTTTGTTGCATTTCCAATAAATTTCTCAATGATAGCCTACCTAACTAGGGTTTCTATTAAAGAAAAAATTGAGTTAAATATAAATATTCATTTATAATTGATTAGGAGGCCGATTATTAAACCCTGGTTGGGACGGCTATCAACTATCTATCTATGCTTTTGAATTATGCAAGTATTAACTTATTATTTTCATTAATAAATATGTAAAATTAATTGTTATGAAAGTGAAGAGAATTACACATTGCTGATTGACTTAAATTAATTTTGCGTTAAATGAAATCGTATAAATATTTTGACGTGTCCTTTCAGCCAACCCCAGTTTCAGAGTCTCTGATGTGTGGTGTTATTTCCGTTACTCTATTGTTTCTGCATCTCGTTCCGGTTTTTTTTTGTCTTATCGCTCGGAGCAATAATTTGTTGTGCAATTAAATGGGCTTCACAACAGATCCATAAATTTAATTCGCCCGGGCTGGAGCGAAGCCGGGGCGTAGTTTTTTTTTTTTATGTCGGTGTTACATTTTTATTGAACGCCTCATAAAAGTGCAGTGGACGTCAGGGTGGCTGGTTTCATAAATAATTTATAGCGGCAATACAGCGTACCACTTTCCGATATCTGTAATTCACAATGAAGGAAAAATCTGTTACAACAAAAATATGTGTGGGCTATAGCTTTCTGATTAACAGAACTGATGACATTCAGCTAGACAAAATTTTCACTTATTTTCTTTGTTAGGCTCAGTCAGCAGAAGGGTGGGAGGTAGATACCAAGCACATCTTGATGGACATAGCAGAGGTTTTTTTATTACTTGGTTATTTAAGGACGCTGTATCAACTACTGGATTATTTAGCGTCGATGGAATTGGTGATAGCGAGATAGTATTTGGCGAGGTGAGGCCGAGGATTTGCCATTACCTGATATTCGTCTTACGGTGGGAAAAACCTCGGGAAAAAGCCCAACCATGTAGTCAGCCAAAGCGCGAATCGAACCCACACCCAAGCGCAACTCCGTATCAGTAGACAAACGCGCTACCGCCTGACCTATGCCGGTGGTCTGGGTGTAGTATAGTTAAGGTTAGGTAAGTCCTACGGAATCTATTACTAATACGTTATGCTTGTTTGTTTTAACACCATACTGTATATCGTGCTTCATTTAATTTAGGATGATCATTATTATTGATGGTATTCCAAATTTTATAATAAAAGGATGTTTTGAAATTCTTGTATCTTTATTAGTTCACATATTTAACTTAAGCTTCAAAACTGGATATTTCCATCATACTGGAAACAAGCAGCAGTTATTCCTGTCTTTAAAAATGGCAAAAGGAATGTAGTTGGTAACTACAGACCTATCATTGTTTATGATTATAAATTGAATTAATCTACTTGATATTAATTGCACAAATTTGTATAGCTTAATGAAAGTATGCTACTTTGTATTGTATACATTTGTATAGTTTTGGCCGATGAATTGTATATGCTTTAAATTGAATAGTAATCTATATAGCTCTACTGATAAATTGTTTGTGTTTCTAATTTGTAGTTTGATGAAAGAGTGATGGAACGGAGAAAAATTCTCTCCGACGCCGGGATTTGAACCCGGGTTTTCAGCTCTACGTGCTGATCAGCACATAGAGCTGAAAACCCGGGTTCAAATCCCGGCGCCGGAGAGAATTTTTCTCCGTTCCATCACTCTTTCATCATATGTTGACGCAGAATATCTGCATGGAAATATCATATGTACTTCGGTACATCAAAATATATAAAATATATTTGAAGTAGTTTGCATGATATGTATTATCAATTTCTGTATATCACAACTGGTTGAATTGTTTATGCCTTAAATTTAATTAAATTGTTTTGTATTATAATATAGCTCAACTTATGAATAATCGTTTGCGTTTGTAAATTTAATAATCTGATTGGCTATGTAATACTCTTAGTAGAGCCATCGATGTAGCTCAAACTCGCTGGGCTGCTGATCTGGAGCTGCGTTCGGGCTTGGGTTGGATCCCCTTTGGACTTTGGTTTCTTCGGAGGTTTTCCCCAACTGAAGCCGGATGGTCTATGGCGAGTCCTTGGCATCAACCCTTTGATTTGATTACCTGGTTGGGTTTTTCCGAGGTTTCCCCACCGAAAAGGCAAATGCCGGGTAATATTTTGGCGAATCCTCGACCTCATCTCATCTCACTACATCTCGCCAAAATGTAAAAAAATTGTACAAAATTGTAAAAATTTAGAAAATTACTAAATTGTAAAACTATAAAAATTTGTAAAAATTGTAATTGTAATATTGTAAAATGTTGACATGTTCCACATCTTAAAACTTCATTGCTCATGTAAGATCTATGGAATAAAATGAATGAATGAATGAATGAATGAATGAATGTATCTCTATTTTAAATAATTTCTCAAAATTTTTTGAAACTATAATTACCAAACATATTTCTTTTCTTTTTTTTTTTTTTTTTTTAAAAAACAAATGAAATTCTGCACAGGACGGATTTACTAAAACCAAATCTACTACAACTTAGTCTCTTATTTGAATCTGATTGTACCAGTTGTTGAATCCCAGGGCCAAACTGATGCAATATATTTTGATTTCAGCAAGGCGTTTGATATAGTTCCACATTCTATTCTATTGTTTAAATTAGATAATATAGGACTATCGGTAAGCTACGTAAGCTGGTTTGAAAATTATTTACACGATAGACAATCTAGTGTACGAATTTCGAATACTCTCTCTGATCCATTTAATATTATTTGTGGTATGCCTCAGGGCTCAACTTTAGGACCTCTTCTATTTTTAATCTTCATTGACGACATTTGCAAAAGAATAAGTTCTGACTATCTATTATTCGCTGACGACCTTAAAATTTTTCGAAAAATCAATAGTGCTGCCGACTGTCAATTTCTTCAGGATGACATTAATTCAATTACCAATTAGCCAGTTGATAACGGGATGGTGATTAATGAATCCAAAACGTACATAATATTATTTTCAAGGAAAACCTCTAGCCTACACAAAAATATAACTATCATCTTAAAAATGTATTAATTAACAGAAAAGATTGTATTAGAGACCTCGGTGTATTAATTGACATTGAATTATATTTTCACAACCACATTGATTATATTTATAACCATGAAATAAGAATGTTGGGAATAATTCGGTCAATTACTTATTCTTTTTCAACACCTGACTCTCTTCTAATTACTATACTATACATTAGTGAGATCGAAACTCGAATATGCATCTGTAGTTTGGAACTCTATTACTAGTTCTGATTCGGCAAAACTGGAAAATATTCAAAGGAAATTTATTTCATTATGTTCGTACAGATTCCTGCCTAATAACTCTGAGTATAACTATGATAAAAATGCGAGTACTTTAAATGTCGAAGCCTGTATGCCAGACGTCATGATCTCGATTACTTATTCTTATGTAAGGTCCTTAAAGGTGACATTAATTGTCAATCTTTCTTAAACAGTGTCAGCCTTCGTATTCCTATGAAGGACTTGAGACATCACAAACTCTTCTATATTAGAAATTCTAAATCTTCCTCTCCGATGTATTAAACATGCTAACTTACATGTAGGCGATTTCGATCCATTCAGTGTATAGAAGTATTAGAATATGGCAATGTCTTTGCTAATATTATTTGTATAATCCTTATACACAAATTGGTAGTAAGAATCATCTCCTTTCCCTAATATTTTATAGTATTAATTCTTGTAAATTAATTATTGTAATCTATGTTCTTTATTTTGTTTAGTTTGTACCATACAGTAGCGTGCAAATTAATCCGAACACGACATATTTTTACATTTTCTATCATTGTTGGCCTCACAGCTGCTCATACCGCTTTAATTGACACCTGTAGTACGTGTAATTCCATTGTTGAAGGTCTGTCATTATTTTTTTATAATATGTGACATTTTGCCTGTCGTTTTGTACTTATAACCATTTCAGTTGTGTTGAAGAATTAATACTGCAATCCTGTGTACATTCTGTCGTCTTTTGGATACAACTCCACGAAAACGGTCTAAAATTATAACATTAGCAGAGCATTCTTATATGACACAGAGGCAAAATGCTGCAGAATGTCACATCGGTTTGGCTACTGTTAATTCGATCATAAAACGATACAGGGAGACTGGGTCCATCACACCCCAGAAAAAAGGAAACTGTGGCCTGAAAAGAAAGACTTCACCTGCAGATGATCGTTTAATTGTCAGGAAAAGTAAATTAAATCCTAGACTAACTGCTGTCGACTTAACCCGCGAGTTAATGGCTACCACTGGGGCGAATATTCACGTCACAACAGTGCGGCGTAGGCTTTTGGAAGCTGGACGAAGGGCTCGTAAGCCTATTAAGAAGCAACTGCTAACTCCTGTTATGTGCAAAAACGCTTAATGTGGGCAAAATTACATCAACACTGGACAGTGAATGACTGGAAGAATGTACTTTTTTCCGATGAGTCTCATTTCGAGGTCCAAGGCCACTGTGTTTCTTACGTATGGAAAGGATCCGAAAAAGTAACAGCAGCTCATCTCCAACAAGCACCCAAATACCCCCCTCCCTAAAGTAATGTTTTGGGGTTGTTTTACACATGAAGGACCTGGAGCATTAATACCTATCAAGGGAATGATGAATTCTGACAAATATATTCACTTATTGGAAACCAGAATCGTAACCCAGCTACAAAAATCATTTCCGGATGGCAGAGGTGTGTTCCAACAAGACCTGGCACCATGTCATACGTTTCGAAAAACTACAGAATTCTTCAACAAGAATAATATTCAGGTACTCCCCTGGCCAGGCAACTCACATGACATCAACCCCATTGAGAACTTGTGGTCAATTTGCAAAAGAAGAATGCAAAAAATGGATTGTTCTACAAAGGAGAAGATGATTTCTGCCCTCATTGGTGTATGGTTTCGCGATGAAGAAATGAAGAATATTTGTGGGAAATTAGTGGAATCCATGCCAAATCGTCTCAGAGCTGTTCTTAGGAACAAGGGAGGCCACATAGATTACTGAGGTATGTCTTAGATCCTTTTTTTATCCCGTTTGAGTGTTTTTGCATAAGTAATTACGTTGTTCGGATTAATTTGCACGCTACTGTAGTGGTTCATTTTAATGTAGTAATTGTTTCACTGTGCTGGACTTTTATTGGCCAATGGCATTTGGCCAGCACATAAATATCAATGAATGAATAAATAAATAAATATATTATTATTACGATTAATAATAATAATAATAATATTTATTATTATTATTATTATTATTATTATTATTATTATTATTATTTCTTCTTCATAATATTATGATTGTAAATATCTTGATTTCTGTAGTCAATGACCGGTTTGTTACTTTGGCAAGTAACTATTCAAAGCGTAGTAATATATGTGCAGTAATCGAACTAGTGATAGAAGTAACTGTTTCATTTCGCTGTAATTTTCTTGCAGTGACTCGTGCAAACCTTGCTCCTCCGTGACCTGTCCTCCGCAGCCATCGCAGTGTCAACATGGTACCTCGATGGACGTCTGTGGATGCTGCACTGTGTGTGTTAAGGTAAGAAGAAATTATGTCTTAAATGGCATTTATTTATTTATCTGGAAGAAGTTGCACTAGAAGTAGTCAAGCAAAAATACCCTCCTCTAACGCATTCCATCCTTATGTTCTCTCTTTGACATAAGAAATACTAGCGAAAAAAGATTTTAGTGTCTTGTATGCTTAAACATATTTTTAGATTGATTTTTCAACACAAAAGCGCATTACGTACTACCAGTTTTAATTTTTTAAACATCAGATTACGTATGGAAAGGTTATGAATCATATTAGTAAGGCGTTGTCGGTCACTTTTATTCCTACATTTAAGATAATGTTGATTATCGTCATCGTCATATTTTTATTTCCTTTTGTAGAATTAGGTATGTAAGTTGATTGTATTGTATTGTATTGTATTGTATTGTATTATATTTATTAACATTCCATGGTATTCATACATTGCTTTACAGCTAGAACATAGAACAAGTCAAAAAACTTAATACTATTATAAAGTCTTAATTTATAGTCACAGTCTACATTAAATATATACAGATGAGACTTACAATATAGTCTACTAGAACAACACATAGTTTTAGTATCATTTTCATGAAGTGTTATTGAATGTCATGAATTCACCTACAGAATAGAAGGCGTGAGAAATAAGGCACTTCTTTAATTTGGCCCTAAATAATCTTGTTTTTGAGTTTAATTTTTTTATATCGATAGGGAGGCTATTAAAAAATTTTACTGCCATATAACGCACTACTTTTTGATAGCACGATAGACTTGCCGATGGAGTATGAAAGTAATTTTTTGACGTGTATTTATGCTATGAACTGTTGAATTAGTTATAAAGTTTTCACGATTACATAAGAGGAAGATTATTAATGAAAAGATATACTGACAAGCCATGGGCATTATTTGTAGTTTTCTTAAAATAGTCCTACACGATTCCCTAGATTTGGCACCCACTATTATTCTAATTACTCTTTTTTGTAATAGGAATATACTGTTACTATCTGTGGAATTTCCCCAACATACTATTCCAAAACTCATTACTGAGTGGAAGTATGCAAAGTATAGGCCTATTGTTTTTAAGGTGTTTATATTTACTATCTTTTGCATAGATCTAATAGCAAAACAAGCTGAATTTAGTTTGGGGGTAATTTCTTTAATATGGTTTTTCCAATTTAACATATTATCGATTTTTAAGCCAAGAAATTTGATTGTTGTTTCTAATAGAGATCTATTATTAATTACTGCGCTAGAAATTTGCGAGGTTGAATTTGTACAGGATTTAAATTGAATTATGTTAGTTTTGTTACGATTTAATACTAATTTATTGACTGAGAACCGGTCATTGACTTAGAACCAGTCCGGCGTCATGAGATATAATTGAAAATATGTAAAATACAGGGTGTAAACGATATAAACTGACAAAAAATTACTGGTGGTAGAGAATAAATAACTGAAGAAAGAAGTCAAATAATACAGTACAACTCCATTTCTGTACAAAATCCTTGAAGTAAGAGCTCGGCTGTTTTGATTTACTAAGATCGCAATTATACAGGCTCACTAGGAAAATAATTCTGCCTAAAAAGTTTTACTTCAATAAATAACTTCTAATTATAATACTTATTCATTGATTAGCATAAAATATAAATTCCTGGCCCTACATAATGAAAGAATAACATTTTAGCTAGTTCACATAATAGTACATTATGCAACGAGCCTATAATGGTAGTAATTAAGACGCGATTATGTTTATGAAACTCGCTTGCGCTCGTTTCATAATTTTCATACGAACGTCTTAATTACCATTATAGGCAAGTTTCATACGACTTTTTATGCTCGACCATATTTCTAACTTGAAATTATTCATAAGTATTCATGTTATTCTTATCTGACTGGGGAGCGGAACTGACCTTGTGCAATATCTCGTAAATTGTGAGATGTGCGCAGACGCGAAAGTATTGATTTTTTTCGAGAAACAAATGTCATTGACCTTGATATAATCTAGAGAGTAAAATAAACAATCTTGATATAAACTTGAAATCGATTTAGACATTGAAAAACGAGATGACAAGTTGAATTTATTTGAATATTACTTACAATTAACGCTAATTATTATAGTAACAGAACATAACCTTCTACGACAGTATTGGATTTCCAGCCTCCGTGACGTTTCGCAAGTTGTCTTTTGATTGCGTATCCGAGAATAATCGATACTTGCGCTTTCATATTGCTACAATGATGTTTTCTGATTGGTGGAACACCTGAATTATAATGAATAGGTGTACTTTAATGAGGTCCATTAAAGGACTGCTACCAGGTGTATAATTACTACGTTTCGGCATGGTCGAGCATAAAGAATATTCACATAAATGAAATTTGACCCTTGGGCGATTAACGCACCGGGGAAAGCACTCAAATAAATTGACTCAAGAGAAAATTAGAACATAGAAAATTCACATATATTATTTTTTATTTTTTTTTTATTTTTGTAGTTGATGTAATAATTTAGGTGGAACAAAGTTTTGAATACTTTACATATCACCTGAAAAACTTTAGGTCTATTGCAGAAACCGGGTCTTAGATAGATTTCTTCAGATTTGAATGTTGTAACCACAGGCACGCAAATATTCAACATATCCTTCGCCTTTGAATGCATCATACCTTTGTAAGAAATTTTGCAGCCTTATATTTAAGCTTCTACATTTTCGTTTTTGTGATTCTTTTAATCTTCCTCCTGGATTTGAATCTGTCCACTTGTTCTACTGCCTCGTTGAGAATTCGTACGTTTACCTTCTTTATTTTTCTTTTTATGACCATTGTTTTAGTATTGTTTGCATTTACCTCCATCCCATACTTCTTGCAACTGTCATTTGGCTCCAGTGGAATGTCTTCCCGTCTGCTAACAACGCCACATCATCAACAAATTTATGCACTTTATTCTTGACAATGAAATAGACATTCATAGTATACACTTTTATATTTGGGAATACAAATGTTGCCACGGAAACGAATTGCTAAAAATGTATTTACTATGAAATGAACTAAACTTTATCGCAATGGGTGAGAATGAAAATCGTTGGGTTAATCACTTTGAGCGAATATTCAGGGATTCATATTCTTGGGAGAATTTTCTTTTTAGTTCCATTGTACGTAGTAGCCTGGTCCATTTTAATATGCAATAAATATTTAAATATGTATGTTAAAATTTAATTTATTATGAAACGTGTTTTAGTTAGGCCTACCAACATTGTATTCTTTTATTCTGATCTCAGTAATAAATATGAATGATACTCGGGAGGAAATTAAACACAGAAAAAATATGAGAAATACGTGTTATTATTCGGTTGAGAAGCTTTTATCATCCAGTCTGCTGTCAAAAAATCTGAACGTTAGAACTAATAAAACAGTTACATTACCGGTTGTTCTTTATGGTTGTGAAACTTGGACTCTCACTTCGAGAGAGGAACATAGGTTAAGGGTGTTTGAAAATAAGGTTCCTAGGAAAATATTTGGGACTAAAAGGAATGAAGTTACAGGAGAATGGAGAAAGTTACACAACGCAGAACTGAAACGCATTGTATTCTTCATCTGTCATAATTAGGAACATTACATCCAGACGTTTGAGATGGGCAGGGCATGTAGCACGTATGGGCGAATCCAGAAATGCATATAGAGTGTTAGTTGGGAGACCGGAGGGAAAAAGACCTTTGGGGAGGCCGAGGCGTAGATGGGAGGATAATATTAAAATGAATTTGAGGGAGGTGGGATATGATGATAGAGACTGGATTAATCTTACTCAGGATAGGGACCGATGACGGGCTTATATGAGGGCGGTAATGAACCCCGGGTTCCTTAAAAGCCAGTAAGTAAGTAAGTTATTCTGAAGTCAGTGGAGGGAGAATCGCGAATAGCAGTACCATACGATCCGCTACACTTTATCACTCCATATTAAAAATTGCATAATGCGACTGTTAGAAATATATTATCTGAACGCAAATAATCATATATCCATAAGTTTAATACCAGCCTCAAGAAAATGTGATATGTGGTACGTTCAATAAGTGTTTCGTCTATGCATTTTATGTCTAGGGTCCTGGGTTGGAATGCCATCTCATACCGGAAAAGAATGGTACGTTTTCCTGCTACTGGATCTCAAGACGGGATTCTCTTGCAACATCTGTTCCTGAAGAAAAACATACAGTTCACAGCACTTCCGATGAAGGACATGAAGAAAATAACTTCAGCAGTGCTTCACCGTGGCAACTAGATAAATCTGAACTCTTGGAAATAAACACGAACATTAAAAGCGATAAAGATGTCGACAGTAGTCCAAGAAATATTGATACTCATTTTAACACAACTGACATGAATAGTACTAGTGATTATGCAAGTAAGCTTCTAGTTTCAGAAAATGAGAGGCAAAAATTGATCGATTTGTTAGGAAGCCATTTGATTCCAGCAAATTTACAATTTAAAGCAAGTCTAGGTCAAAACATAGAACAGGCAACAACAGATTATGATATTAAAGAGATTCCAAAAGAGCTTTTTTCACAATCTTTTCCTGAACAGGGATACAATAATAATCAGAATAAAGTCTTTGTTCCAGACAGATCAATTGAACAGAACTCTGCATCAGAAATTTCCGATGACCAAACGGATGATTTAATTAATAAACATGTTCCTGAAGACAAATTGCCAATGAGGGTGAATTTGGGGGTAGCCCTCATGAAATATAAGCGCGAAATAAACTTAAACAAAAATCGAAAACAAAATCGGGGATCCGTATCAAAATTTGGACCGGTAGATAATTTCATCAATTCCAGAGATTTAAATAAAGACATTTTTGGAAAATTTGAATCAAAGCCAGTTTCCCTCAAAACAGGACCACAGCAGAGAGATAGAGACGTAAAAAATTTGCAGCAAAGGGTATTTCCATCAGTTCATTTTGAACCTGTTTTGCATTTTAAGCAAGAACTCGACAGAAATACCGATAACTCTTTTTGTGGAATACTAATCCTACAACAAATAACTTTCAAGTTAGAAATGCCTTAAAAATTATCCCTGACGCTGATGTGGTAGAGGAGGAAAATGTAGAAGTCATTAGTGGCGATTCAAACGTGCCAATGACGACAGAAAAGAAATATCAGCCATTTGAGATTAAATTGAACGTTGATTACGGAGAATCCAGTAAGTCTGCAAACAGTGACATGTTAAAACTGGAAGAATTCAAGCAAAATAAAGCAACTTCAAATATAAGAAAAGCAACATTTTTTAAAAAGAATTCTGTATTAAATACAAACTCTCTGGCAAAGAAAAGAAGAAGAAACTTGAACCAAAAGCCAAATCTAGTGTCATTTTTTCTGAGATTGAAATGAAACCGGAAATAGATAATTCTAAAGATACAAAATATGCAGCACTTGATTTTGGTCAAGATAGACATAAGAGAAAAGTCATAGGAATAGCAAATACAGATATTGATCAGAAGCAAGAACTGAAACTTCCAAATACAGTTTTGGTACAGAATCGCAGTTTTGGTTTAATTTCGAGTGTTCTAGCTGCTGTGAAGGAGGTCACCAGTAAGACTGTAAGTGCAATTAAGGATGGAAAGTTTTTGTCATCCTGTTTGCTGGACTCTCGGTTAGCTCTACATAGCGTAGTTGATGAGGTGACTAGAGGAGCTAACATCACCGAGAGAACTATGTATCTTGTGAGCGCTCTCAAAATATTCATTCCTGTTCTAGATTGCGCGCTAAAGTTAATGACGAATAAAGGAATGGCTCAAATATATAACAAAACCGTTCATAATGTAGTAGACAGTATTTTCGATGTAATAGGCGAAATATCAAGTGAAATTATGGATAACATTATTAGAATTGTCATGAATATCATTGGTTACATTTTAAATAACATTTCAAATCTGGCTATCGTAAAACCTCTTGGTCATATTTTTGAGAAAACAATAGGTAAATTCTGGAAATACCTCCCTCAATGGAAACTATTGCATCTTTATTTAATCGTTGGATGTATATTAGTGAGAAAGTTGGAACTTACATCAAGAGTGCCTTTGAGAGAGCAAGAAACGCGCTGAAAAAAGCGTTGTTGAATAGTGACCGTGGATTTAGAGGTATATTTTCATCAATTCTGAAATTAATAATGAATCCGAGAGGGTATATTGAAGAGGCTTTTAAAGGTATTTTTATACGATTCTGGAATGATTTCAAGGAAGAGTTGGTAGCAGTCCATTTCCTCAAAAATGCTGAAATCTTTATGAAAATCTTGATTAAATATATAAAAAACAATACTAGAGAGATCGAAAAAAATCACGTCATTGCAAAAGCTGAGAAATCAGATAATGTAAGTGCAGTAAACGAGAGAGATTTACTTCGTATGTTGCTTACAAAAAATTCTAAAAACAAGAAAAAAGTAGCTGAATCAAAAGTTATTGAGAAAAGTCGTTATTTGTTACCTGGCAACCACAACGAATTAGAAGCTCTAAACCAGCAGAGTCTGCGGAGAAACACGAGAAGTGTTGATCCTGTGAACAATCTGTTGGAAAGAGTTCATCCTGAAGAGATGTCACCACGCATTTCTCAATGGGTTTCTGATGGTCAACAGTTATTTGCAGAGAGGACTCAAAAGCAAACGAATTCTGCACGGGATGCTATAGCTGGGAAGAGGTCAGGAAAACGCCCGTTGTTTCTCTTGAGTTCAGGACCAAATGTACATTACGTGGACGAAGATAAATCAAATTTAAATCAAGTTAGAACTGTATATCAAAAATCAAATTATTACCCTACGAAAGACACACTCAGACGCCTTTCTAGAAGTGTAAGGAACGTGAATATCACTGATGAAAATTCTTCAGAAACTTATAAATCAAATAAAACTTATATTTCCTCTGAAAATAATACAGAAAAAGTGAGATCAGGATCATTACTAAATGAAAATTATGGAGAGGCATCCGATACACGATTTCTAGGCGGCGGACGGAGATTGGGAGATGGTTTTGATGATTTGGACGTTGAAGCTTTTGCTAAAATGAGAATTAAAATTCCTCACAAGGATATAAGCAATAGTGAGGTGAAAACTGGTAGCCAAATAGGATCGGGATATCTGAAGATTGATAATCTAGGTGGTAAAATTGAGAAATATAAAATATCCCATGATTTGACAAAAAATAAAAGTAATGAATCAGCACTGCTGTACCCGAAGTTTGTTTTATCGAGGACGTCCGTCGGTACTGAGCCGGCTAGCGATGAGAAGATTGCTGAACCGAGGTCAAACTTTGAAAAACTTACAGGGGTAATAAGACAAATATGACTGTGATGAATATCTCAAGACTGATGCGGTTAAGATTTCCTAAAAACAAACATGGCAAAAATACTAGAGAACATTCAGATATAGGACCATTATCAGTCCAACATAGCTCTGTTAGCAACAGCTCGAAAACTAATAACAAAGCTCACATAAAAAAGTGATCAGAAAAGCTACGGAAAGAAAAAGCGATGGTGATCTTTTCCACCGATCGTCGGATAAGGCAATCATACTCTTGGGAATCCTTCCTAATATTACTCATTTCAACAGTTCCTTAATTATGAAATTAATTGGAACCAACGGCAAAGTGGTGAACTTCACTAGAAAAATTTCGTCTCTTCCACTAGAGACCACAGAAGCTTCAACCACTATCACACCAAATATTCCAGAAAAATCAGAGAAGAACCCACTGCTCAGAATAATAGAAGAAATGGGAAGAGAACTGCTGGAGAAAGATGCAAACAGAAGTGATGTTGAGAAAGACACTAAGAAACTGATGTCGAATTCCATTATTGATGACAGTGAGGAACATGCCATACGCGCTTTGCCTAGTAGACTGAGCCATGAGAGTGGCTATGAAGAAACTGTGGATGCAGCCCCACATGAAGAAATCAAAGAAGAGTCCAGATTGGACAACTTGAATGATTCTCCCTACGAAATCGAAAGATCTAGCACCAATAAGAGAAATATTTCGGGGCTTTCACGGGCCAGTATAAAATCAACAGAAGTACAGTAAATGACTGGAAATCGACGAATAATAAATATGATACTCCTGAAATCCCAGGACAGTTCGATTTAGCTTAGGAGATAAAGCGGATATCGAACCAAAAATCTGAAATAAACCTCAAAGCTCTTTTCATCAGAAATTGCTAAAGAGTGGAAAGCATTTATACAAAATTCTAATGAAGTATGAAAATTACACTTAGAAGCAATCCGGTCTTCATGACCGTGGGTTAGAAAAGTGTATAAGAAGTAACTCTGTCAATTCGCAAACATTTTGAAGAAATACACAATTGGGAATTAAGAAAATAAGGATATTTATTTACACGTAATAAATGGAGAGACAAATGATTCCCGGAGAAACACTTGTTCACATGCAATTAAAAATATTGCTATATGATAACATTATTTATATAATTATTTTCATGTCTCAGAAAAATAATATTTGTCGTATTTTTCTAACGAATTTTCATGAATAGAATTACAGAGATAGTTCAACATACTTGAGTACGGAAGTTCATTTGATCTTCTGCCACGATCTAAGTGTAGTTCATTGTTATGGTAATTTTCCACTTTTTAAAGTAGTATTAAGAAGTAGCAGTAAGTAATGGACATGAACACAGGTTGTGGTTCACTTACTGTTTCATGACTGTTAATGTAATTTTTGTTGTGTTCATTATATTATTTTTCAATTGACGTTTTTAACATCATGTTGTATGCAAATTAAATACAGTATACTACTAAGAAAATAAATCAATCTTTTTTATAATTTTTAATTTCCTTTTTTATTTCCAAATTTTATCTGAATCTATGTTTTTTTATTTTTTCTTTCTCTCGCTTTTCCTTTTTCACTTCCGTATTTTAAACGCAGAAGAAATATGGCAAATGCCTGTTGTTATTCGGTTGAGAATCTTTTATCATCCAGTCTGCTCTCAAAAAAAGCTCAAAGTTAGAATTTATAAAATAATTATATTACCAGTTCTTCTGTATGGTTGTGATACTTGGACTCTCAATTTGAGAGAAGAGCAGACGTTAAGGGTGTCTGAGAATAAGGTGTTTAGAAAAATATTTGGGGCTAAAAGGGATGAAGTTACAGGAGAATGGAGAAAGTTACACAACGCAGAACTGCTTGCATTGTATTTTTTTATATGTTTTATTTAACGACGCTCGCAACTGCAGAGGTTATATCAGCGTCACCGGATGTGCCGGAATTTTGTCCCGCAGGAGTTCTTTTACATGCCAGTAAATCTACTGACATGAGCCTGTCGCATTTAAGCACGCTTAAATGCCATCGACCTCTGCCCGGGATCGAACCCGCAACCTTGGGCATAGAAGGCCAGAGCTATACCAACTCGCCAACCAGGTCGACGCTTGCATTGTATTCTTCACCTGAAATAATTAGGGATATTAAATCCAGACGTTTGATATGGGCAGCGCATGTAGTACGAATGGACTAATCCAGAAACGCATATAGAGTATTAGTTGGGAGGCCGGAGGGAATAAGACCTTTGGGGAGGCCGAGATGTAGATGAGAGGATAATATTAAAATGGATTTGAGGAAGGTGGGATATGACTGTAGGGAGTGGATTAATCTTGCTCAGGATAGGGACCAATGACGGGCTTATTTCAAGGCGGCAATGAACCTCCGGGTTCCTTAAAAGCCGTAAGTACCCTAGGTAATTGAGTATTTTATGAAAGTTCGATTCTTGATTCATTTTCTCATTTTGTCTTCAAATATTATTTTTTGCTTCCTTGTCCCTTGAGTTCATTTTTTCTTTTCCATCTTTTTTCCGACTATCTTTGTCTCTCTTTCTCTTCCTGAACATTACAATTTTTTTTCCTTTTTCCCATCTATACTTCGTTCCATAATGTCTGACAGAAGATGTAAACATTGTCGGCAGAGGAGAAGAGAAGTATAATTGCTATTCAACCAATGGCGGAGATCTTCTTCGCTTACCTTTAAGTTTGGCGGGGATAGAACGCTTCAGACCGCCCAACGTCAAGTCTAGCGTGGAATGAGCAATCATACTGCTGTTCTGCTCTGTCTGTATTGCTTACATCTCCTGACAGACATTATGGAACGAAATAAGTTCCCTTTTTTATTTTTACTTTTGTCGTTCCGTTCTATCTCTCTTTCATATTTCTTTCTTCTTTTGAATTAATCATATATTTTTATTTAGTAATTTCCTTGCCTTATTTTTCTCCTCTTTCTTCGGATATAAGAATTGAAATGATTTTTTACTTGATTATTTAAGGGGAGAGGATGGTATTTTTTGGTGAAAAATGAGTAAATTAAAAAAATTCTTTAAAATACTCTGTGTTATGTGTGGAATGCATAGCATAATATTTTGTGGGTATTTGTGCCCCTATCAAATGTTGAGACGCCATTTTTAAACTTCCTGCGTTATGTATTTTTAAATCACACGTCCCCTTTTATTGTTGTTTTCGGTAAATTGAATTTAAAAATTTTTTTTCTTTAAAATACTCTTTGATATGTGTGGAATGTATTGCATAACATTTCGTGGGTATTTGTGCCCTTATCGGATGTTGAGACGCCATTTTTAAACTTCCTGCGTTATGTATTTTTAAATCACACGTCCCCTTTTATTGTTGTTTTCGGTAAATTGAATTAATTTTTTTTTTCTTTAAAATACTCTTTGATATGTGTGGAATGCATAGCATAACATTTTGTGGGTATTTGTGCCCTTATCAGATGTTGAGACGCCATTTTTAAACTTCCTGTGTTATGTATTTTTAAATCACACGCCCCCTTTTATTGTTGTTTTCGGTAAAATTTAATTTTTTTTTTTCTTTAAAATACTCTTTGATATGTGTGGAATGCATTGCATAACATTTTGTGGGTATTTGTGTCCTTATCGGATGTTGAGACGCCATTTTTGAACTTCCTGCGCTATGGATTTTTAAATCACTCGCCCCCTTTTATTGGTTTATAGTAACTTCATTTTTTTTTTGCTACATTGCCAGACAAAAATGGATATAACTTCTGAACTATTAAAGATACATGCATGAAATTTAGAACACACATTCTTTAGACTATTAGAAAACTTTTCTCTGTAGCAGAATTTTGTTAATTGATTTCATTTTAAAACTACGTCCGTTTGTTTGCAAGAAATGAAATCAGAAAATTGTTATTAAATTTTAATTGTTTATTTTACAAACATAGGGACAAATATCAAAATTCTGTTACAGACAGTTTGTAGAACATGCTTTTGCAAGTACATTGCAAAAAGATGGATGAATCTGCCTTTAAAAATGGTTTAAATATATCGGTTTTAGTAAAATCCTGCATTGGTATATATTTTTTTCAAATCTGGGCCCAAAATAAGTTTTTTTTTTCGAAATATTTATTTTTGGTTGAGTTTCTACAACTATGAGCTTTCTACATAGAAAAAATTAATATTTTACACCAGATAGGAAAAAGTTAAAAAAATACCATCCTCTCCCCCTTAGCGACGCTGTATCACCTACGAGGTTATTTAGCGTCGATGGAATTGGTAATAGCGAGTTGGTATTTGGCGAGATGAGGCCGAGGATTCGTCATAGATTACCTCACATTCGCCTTACGATTGGGGAAAATCTTGGAAAAAACCCAACCAGGTAATATCAGCCCAAGCGGAATCGAACCCATTACTTACAGCAACCCCGGATCAATAGACAAACACGCTACCCTGTGATCCGGTGGTTAATTGAAATGATAATTTTTCTGCAAAACTTTACTGCGTCTCGATTCATAATGTTTTATTAAGGTTTTTAATTTGTTAATGCATGTGTATATTGATATTTTCTATTATACTTCCTGGCATACAATTTCTAAGTAAGATACATACAGAGCTTTTATTTCAAAACTTCTCAGTCTAAATAAAAATTATTTAAATTGAATTCAATTTAAACAAAAAACACGTCAATTTAGATATTTAGGGGGAAGTCTGAAATCAGGGTAAAATGCATTTTATATTTCACCCTCACCTTCCAGTCTCCCCCACTTTGAAATTTCAAATGGCACCCTTATATTTTTACACTTAAATGTGAAAGTGCATTCAATTGTTTATATACCTCATTCATTTGTTTTCGCATCTTTTGTTTTCTATCGTCGCCTGGTAACCTGTATTTTTGTTATTATAATTTGATTGTAGTATGAAAACACAGCTTAGTTTGTGTAATTTCCTAAATTTAATCAATAAGGATGATTTATGTTCTCTCTTGAAGGGTATACACTATTTTAAAATAATTTAATACACAAACATAACTTTTATATGAAATAAATGCTCAATAAGTTTTTGTAGTTTTATTCTCTTCAACTCCAATTAACAATAATAACAATCCAGGTTGCCAGGCGACGATATAAAACAAAAGATGAGAGAACAAATGAATGAAATGTATAAACAATTGAATGCTCTTTCATATTTAAGTATAAAAATATAGGGGTGCCATTTGAAATTTCAAAGTGGGGGAGGCTGGGGTGTGGAGGGTGAAATCTAAAATGCAATTAAGCCTGGTTTCAGACTCCCCCCTCAATATCTGAATTGACTTTTTTTTTGTTTAAATCGAATTCAATTTAAATAATTAGTTATTTAGACTGGGAAGTTTTGAAATGAAAGCCCTGTATGTTGATTTCAAAGTTAATATTTGACAGAATCATTATTTGAGCCGTTCAGAGCAAAATTGGTGTAAGTCAAAATTGGGTAATGAGGTTTAAAGTAAAAATTCTGTAAAATACGTCGCAAAATAGCAATTAATATGGCCTTCTTGCTAACCACTGGCTGCTAATAGCTTAAATAAATTGAATATTAATTGCTACTTTGCGCTATATTTTACAGAATGTTTACTTTAACCCTTATTACCCATTTTTGACTTACACCACTTCTTCTCTGAACGGCTCATTTCTAAAAATAAATTTGTTGACCAAAACGCAATAACTAGGGAAGAAAAATCTTGCAGATCTTGTGTTACAGTTGGAAATAAAGTTTGTCAAAACAATTCAAATGAAACGGTTGGGAACAAGTATTCTGATGTTAAGCCTATTCTTTGGTTAATGAAGTAATATTTTTTTTTTATTATTCTAAAAATAATTTTCATTTCTTGATAAGTTACTCTATATAATAAAATATAATTGGGTATAACTTGCATGAAAATAAGAATGAAACAGGCAATTATGTCGTTCGGTTTTAATTTCTGTATATTTTCCATTAAAATACTTCGTTATTGTTTTGTTCTTTTGGGCATAAAGTCTTGCTCTCTTTTCTGTAACGACTTAATGACCCATTTAGCCTTGTTGATATTAGACAATCACTCAACCTTGGGTTCTACAAAAAGCTTTCGATACGGTCAATCACAGTATACTTTTGAATAAAATGGATAGATTAGGAATTAATGGAATTGCTTTAAAATTATTTAAATCTTACTTAAGTAACAGAACTCAAGCAACTAAAATAAATGATCACCTTAGTAAATCACATAACATTGATATAGGTGTACCTCAGGGGACGATTTTATGTCCTGTTTTGTTTTTAATATATATCAACGATTTACTTAAAATTGACATTGAGAAATATTCTGGTACACTGTATTCTTATGCTGATGATACTGTGGTTATATTTAGCGGTTCGAGTTGGAATGAAACTTATCAAAATTCTAACAGTGGTATTAATATTATTAAAGAATGGCTGGATGCTCACTTACTTTCTTTGAACGTTTCTAAAACAAAATTAATACCATTTTCATTAACATCTCATGGCCTTGAGCAACTAGAAATAAATAATAATATAAGTATAACTATACATGATTGTAACCTACCTACTTGCTCATGTAACGCTTTGAGTATATCCTCACAAGTTAAATATTTATGCATTATTATTGACCAACATTTAAAATGGCACAAGCATATCTCCTTTCTGTGTAACAGATTGCGTAAAACAATCCACAAATTTTCCATTCTACGCTCTTATTTACCTGTTTATGTTCTGCGTACTGTGTACTTAGCTCTGTTTCAATCAATAATTCAGTATGGTATTTTAGGTTGGGGAGGAATGGCAAAATCGACTCTCCGTCCTTTAAATCTGCTCCAAAAAGAATTATCAAAATTTGTCTATATAAACCTTTTGATTACCCAACAAAATTAATTTTTCAGGAATTTAGCGTATCAAATCTAGAACAAATTTATAAACAAAAATTGCTGATTTACTTCCATAAAAACCACAATAAATTTAAATATGATCCTCATGAATACCAGACGAGACAAAACTACAGTTTCTTTCTAAATACTCCCAAATGCCACACAACTGCTGGATTAAAACACAGCAGAAATTTTGGACCCAAAATATATAATACATTAATTAGAGCTTACCCTGAGCTAAGTACACTTAACACACATAGATTTAAGAAACAAATCAGATTAATTATTTAATTGTTTAAGGTAATTGAGTTAAAATTGTTACTCTAATATTCATGTACTTCTGTATTTTCTATTTGTATATAGACCCTGTTATTACATGCTGTATGTATTTTACCATTTATTAATGTGATTGTGCTCAATGAACTCTCGTAATTTTGTGATATATTTTGTATAACTGATCTGAACTGCGCCCGAGCACGAGCTTCTGCTCTTTCGGGCTGCAATGCCTAATGTAGCTCAAGTGTATAGTATTAATAAATATTATTATTATTATTATAAAAAAAATGTGCTCACTATTTTCCGTGTTTTCTCACAAGAGGGATTCATGTACCATTTTAATGCTTTCAAGTTTCGATTCAAATCGCGCATGTTTTCTAAGAGACAGATTTGAGACCAGTCAGGGTAAAGGCTGGTTCACAATAAACCGGAAACGGAAACGACAACGAGAACGGAAGTAATGTTAAAATAAATGTATTTAAATATGAGCATTCACAATAGCTAATTGTGAATGCTCACATTTAAATACATTTATTTCATTTTGAATCTTGCGTACACTACTTTTAACACTTGAATATAAGTAATTGATTAACTAGTGGACTTACTCGTGTTAATTATGTAAGTCTGTGCGGCTTACAGCTGTTTCGGTGCTTCATCACACCATCCTCAGAGCCTACTAGATCTCGGCGTCATCTCATACTTCTCTACCTGATGTGTGGGTGCGTTTGATTGTTGAAAAGTGTTGAAAAGTGGAGTCAAATTGTGTGTGTACTGAAATTGATCTGTGTGTTGAGAATTTGATCGGGGCGTGTTTTAGTGGGTATGTATAAATAAATTAATTCGACCACACAGGTGTATACAATCTCACATGTAATAGTTGCGACAAGTTCTACATTGGACAGACAGGCAGATCATTCCAAACACGCTACAAAGAACACATTAAAGCAATAACCAGAGGACACAATACATCTACATATGCCGAGTCTACACCTGTGGAGTAACGGTCAGCGCGTCTGCCCGCTAAACCAGGTGGCCCGGGTTCGAATCCCGGTCGGGGCAAGTTACCTGGTTGAGGTTTCTTCCGGGGTTTTCCCTCAACCCATTATGAGCAAATGCTGGGCAACTTTCGGTCTAGACCCCGGACTCATTTCACCGGCATTATCACCTTCATTTCATTCAGACGCTAAATAACCTAGATGTTGATACAGCGTCGTAAAATAACCCAATAAAACAAATACATACGCCGATCACATAACCAATGCTAACCATACATTCAATAACATAAATGCGGACATGGAAATCGTACACATACAACCCAAGAACCAAAAACTCAACATACTAGAACAATACGACATATATACATACACACTAAAACACACCCCGATCAAATTCTCAACACACAGATCAATTTCAGTACACACACAAACAAACAAATAAACAAACAAACAAACTATAAATAAACGAATACATAAACGAACAAGTAAATAAACGAACGAATAAACAAACGAACGAATAAATAAACGAATAAACGAACGAAAAAATAAACAAACGAACGAACAAATAAACGAATAAACGAACGAAAAAATAAACAAACGAACGAATAAATAAACGAATAAACGAACGAAAAAATAAACGAACGAACAAATAAACGAATAAACGAACGAAAAAATAAACAAACGAACGAACAAATAAACAAACAAACGAACGAAAAAATAAACAAACGAACGAACAAATAAACAAACAAACGACCGAAAAAATAAACAAACGAACGAACAAATAAACAAACAAACGAACAAATAAACAAACGAACAAACAAATAAACAAAGGAACAACAAATAAACAAACGAACGAACAAATAAACAAACGAACGAACAAATAAAGAAACAAACGAACAAATAAACAAACAAACGAACAAATAAACAAACGAACAAACAAATAAACAAACAAATGAACAAATAAACAAACGAAAAAACAAATAAACAAAGGAACAAACAAATAAATGCAGGAACAAGCAAATAAATAAAGAAACAAGCATATACATAAGCAAACAAATAAATAAGTAAACAAATAAATAAGCAAACAAATAGATAAGCAAACAAACCAATACGCAATCAAACAAATAAGCAAACAAACAAATATATAAACAAACGCATAAATAATCGAACAAATAAATAAATATATAAACAAATAATTAAATAGACAACTAAATAAGCAAATAAAATATATATGTAAATAAATAAATAAATAAAACCCTCAAACTTCCCCACTACATTTATTTCAATAATATTTCAATTCTCGTTCTCGTTGTCTTTTCCGTTCCCGGTTTATTGTGAACCAGGCTTAACTGGGCTATCTCAAGCTGCGCTCATTCTCATAAGATCTTCTTCTTCTTGTTCTATGGTACAACAGCCTTCTTAGGCCAGACCGCCTCAATGATTGTACTCCATCTGGTTCTGTCCCGCGCTTCATTTTTCCAGCGGCTTACTCCGATTGACTTCAAATCTTTTTCAACATCGTCGAGCCATTTTGTTGCTGGTCGTCCCACTTTTCTTACTGTGTAGAATGGGTCGGTAAGAGTGACTTTTTACATGGCCTATCATCATCCATCCTATATAGATGGCCTAGCCATCTCAGTCTGTTGGTCTTGATCACTTTAATTACATAAGATATTCTTCCGTTCTGGTAAAATCACTTTTCTTTTTATTTTAATTCGTACAGGAAAGATTGAGACATAAAAAACGAATGTAGTTAAAGTTATAAAATAAACAAAATGTTAAATTGTCGCTCCACAAGAAGACTGTGACGTACATTTGTAAAGGCCGGCATCTAGAATATCGAAATTCTTCCAGTATTTTCAATTACGACCTACGAAATAAATCGATCCATTGAAGTTAGACTGCCTGCACAACTTTGCCATCTGTTGTAATTTTTACAAGTAGTTCCACAAAATCTCCCTCTGTGGCGCTGGTGTGCACGATCAGTCAGTACGAGGAATCTGTACCGCGTTCTAATAAAACTTTCATAGTATCTGTGGAACGTAGGTGTGAAAGACACGGTTGTCTTGTCTCCATGGAGATGTGAATTTCATTATATTTCATAAGCTGACGTAATTTAAATCATGTTATGTAAATAAGATTGGTAATTTCTTTCGATAATTGTTGTTAAAATATATATTAAGTGCATCAATTTGCAGGGCTTCTGTAAATTTATTTCGTTGCCTGTAAATGGAGCAGACTTAGACAGATCGATCGATGAAAGTATAAGATATTAAAGTATTTTTGTTGAGCTCTATTTTAGTTACTGTAGAAGGCATAATTCTCGTACAACGAATCCAAATTTGTTCTCTACGTCTCTAAACGTATATTTATTTTCATTGTAAATATATGCCCTTACCTATGTCCGTTTTAATCTGTCATTTAAACACACTGTCGTACTGTCCATGTTTCTGCCCAATACAATGCCACACTCCATGCAAAACACGTCACTAGTCTCTTCCATTTATTTATTATTTATGTATTTAATTATACATTATTTATTTATTTATTCATTAATTTATTCATTTTTTATTGTTTATTTATTTACTCATTTTTTATTTATTTATTCACTTTTTACTTATTTACTCACTTTTTATTTGCTTATTTACCTACTACCTCACTTACCTATCTGTTTGCTTATTTATTTATTTATTCATTATTCATTTATTCATCCTTCATTTATTTATTATTTTTATTTATTTACTTATTCATTATTTATTTTTATTTATTCATTGCTTATTTTTTATTTATTCATTATTTATTTATTCTTTATTTATTTTTTATTTATTCAATATTTATTTATTTATTTATTTACGTATTTATTTATTCATTTATTTTCTATTTATTTACTCTTTTATTTACTTACTACCTATTTATTTATTTATTCATTTATTTAATTATTTATTTATTCAATTATTCATTTATTCTTTTATTCATTTATTTATTCACTATTTATTTATTTAATTATACATTATTTATTTATTCATTAATTTATTCATTTTTTTATTATTTATTTATTTACTCATTTTTTAATTATTTACTTACTTTTTACTTATTTACTCACTTTTTATATACTTATTTACCTACCAACTCACTTACCTACTCACCTACCTATCTATCTATCTATCTATCTATCTATCTATCTATCTATCTATCTATCTATCTATCTATCTATCTATCTATCTATCTATCTATCTATCTATCTATCTATCTATCTATCTATCTATCTATCTATCTATCTATCTATCTATCTATCTATCTATCTGTCTGTCTGTCTGTCTGTCTGTCTGTCTGTCTGTCTGTCTCTGTCTGTCTCTGTCTGTCTGTCTGTCTATCTATTTTTTTATTATTTATTTATTTATTCATTATTTATTTTTATTTTTCATTACTTATTTCTTATTTATTCATTATTTATTTATTCGTTTTTTATTTATTTACTATTTTATTAGTTACTACCTACTTATTTATTTATGTAAATATTTATTTATTCATTTACTCATTTATTTATTTATTCATTCGTTTATTCATTTATTTATTCATTTATCCATTCATTTATTTATTTGCTTATTTATTTATCCATTTATTTATTCATTCATTCATTCATTCATTCATTCATTCATTCATTCATTCATTCATTCATTCATTCATTCATTCATTCATTTTAGCTTCGTATAATATAAATGGATCCAAACTTGACAGTCGTACTAAAATAGTTTTCTAGAGCTGAAATTCAGGACATTTTTATCCTGCGACTCACTTGTGAAGCAGAAGTGGAGTGGAGACTTGTATCTTAGCAACGGGGAGCTTTCACAAACTTTACTCATGCAAATATTGACTGCCGAGACTAGGCAATGTTGAGATGTCGCTAAAATGAGTGGACCAATCAGGGAATACTACCCGGCGGCGTTACATATGTAACGGGAAGAAATAAACTTGGAGATCGCAACTGTTTCTAAAAGGATATTCCGAACTATCCTTCTCAGTATGTCAATAATATTACAGCATTTAGGGAAGAAAAGTTTCGAGACGAACTCATTGAAGTTTCCGTGTCCACGAACAACTATAGACTAGCCTTCAGATTTATTCAAATGGGAAAACTTTTGAACTCTGCAGCGTATATACTAGCAGGTTGGTATAAAATAATATAATATGGTCATTTTAATTATTTAAATTTATTCATGTTGATTTGTTTAATTTTTAACATGTTAATTTATAAGATTTTTTGACTGGAGATTTTTTATTTATAAGCGCCTATTGTAATTGCATATTTTGTCAAGGCCGTTGTGAAGTATGGCTACTATAAAAATAACGATTTAAATTTTATTAACTCGCATATACGAAAATGTTTTGACAAGTAATACATAAAATCAATGCGAATTGAGCATTAGCATTCCTCTAATGGATTTTCCTCACTCTTAAAATTTTTCATTAGTTTTCAGCATATTAAGTTAACATGGATTCGAACGCCTGTAATAATAAAATGTCTGCGAGATCGGGCTTTCTGAAAAAGGTTCAGTTTTATTGAATTGTGAAGTAATTCAATAAACTAGCTGTTTTCGAACTGTTAATTATATACGGAACTATTGGAGCTAAATCATAAGAATTTTTCAATGCTTAAAACACTACGGGCGGGATAAAATACTTCTATCTATGACATATTATCTGAATTGGCCTTCATTTCACCGTCCTTACCAACCTAAACTATGACTTTATTCACTTGTTTCTGTGGCCAGCTCACAACCCACCAACATTTTTTATCACACGGTGCAATGATCTTTCCGTAACAAGATTTTTACTATCCTTTAGTAACACGATTTTTACTGTCCTTTCGTAACAAGATTTTTACGAACCTTTCGTAACAAGATTTTTACGGTCCTTTCCTAACAAGATTTTTATGATCCGATTCGTACCATCCGTTTCATTACAGTATTATTACAATCAATTTCGTAATAAGATTTTTACGATCCGTTTCGTAATACAATTTTTATAATTCGTATTCTTAACTAAATTTTTACTATCTTTTCGTAACAATATTTTTACGATCCTTTCGTAACAAGATTTTTTACGATACTTTCGTAACAAGATTTTTACAATCTTTTCGTAACAAGATTTTTACAATCTTTTCGTAACAAGATTTTGTGTCCTTTCATAACAAGATTGTTACGATCATTTCGTAACAAGATTTTAACGGTCCTTTCGTAACAAGATTTTTACGATCATTTCGTGACAAGATTTTTATGGTCTTTTCATAACAAGATTGTTACGATCATTTCGTAACAAGATTTTTACGGTCCTTTCGTAACAAAATTTTTACGGTCCTTTTGTAACAAGATTGTTATGGTCCTTTCAGAACAAGATTTTTACGACGTGGTTCGTACTATCCGTTTCATTACAGTATTATTACGATCCATTTCGTAAAAAGAATTTTTACGGCCCGTTTCGTAATACAATTCTTATAATTCGTGTTCTTAACTAAATTTTTACTATCTTTTCGTAAAACTATTTTTACGATACCTTGTTAACAAGATTTTTACGACCTTTCGTAACAAGATTTTACGATCATTTCGTGACAAGATTTTTATGGTCCTTTCATAACAAGATTGTTACGATCATTTCGTAACAAGATTTTTATGGTCCTTTCATAACAAGATTGTTACGATCATTTCGTAACAAGATTTTTACGGTCCTTTCGTAACAAGATTCTTACGATCATTTCGTAACAAGATTTTTACGGTTCTTTCGTTACAAGATTTTTTACCATACAGTACTTTCGTAACAAGATTTTTACCGTCCTTTCGTACCAAACTTTTTACGATCCTTTCGTAGCAAGATTTTTACGGTTCTTCTGTACCAAACTTTTTACGATCCTTTCGTAACAAGATTTTTACGGTCCTTCCGTAACAAGATTTTTGCGGTCCTTTCGTAACAAAGTTTTTACGATCTGATTAGCACTATCCGTTTCATTACAGTATTATTACGATGCGTTTCGTAATAAAATTTTTATAATTCGATTTTTCTACTATCCTTTTCCTTTCAAATATCTTTTCCGTTACAAAGTTTTTACGATTTCCGATTAGCGCTATCGTTTCATTACAGATTTTACGATGCGTATCTTAATAAAATGTTTATAATTCGTGTTTGTAACATGATTTTTACTATCCTTTGCGTTAAATGTTTATAATATCTTTTCCGTTACAGCATTTTTACTATCCTTTGCGTTACAGGATTTTACTATCTTTTCTGTTACAAGATTTTTACTATCCTTTCCGTTACAGGATTTTTACGATCCGTTTCATAACGAGATTTTTACGATCCGTTTCGTTACAACATTTTTACATTACGTTTCCACGACAAGATTTTTACGATCCCTCTTGTTACAATATCTTCACGATTCCTTTCGTTACAATATCTTTGCGATTCGTTTCGTTACAAGATTTTTACGATCCGTTTCATTACAAGTTTTCCATTGTTTCACAACAAGATTTCTGCTACATTTTCCTAACATAATTGATATTATCTGTTTCAGTGACTTAGTGTTGAGAATCATTAGTTTCAGAATCCAGTGATAGGAATTGATTTTCTATGGCATGGCGTAATGCTAATATTCTTAACCTCAACACACTGAAGAGTTCTTAATATAAGGAGATGATAGGAAAATCCTGTACTCACTTCACAAAGCAGACTTCAACCTTAAAGAGGAAGAAATGAAGGATTGTAATAGGCTTAGTAATGTGGAACCGCATAATTACAATGGTAAGGTTCTAGACCAGAGAGAGGCTCATTAGGTTAGTTCTAAGCACTAGGCCTAGTCCTTTGCTGGTGTATTGTTCATACCTCTTTAACAATAAATTCTTAATACTATTAATCCAGTTACGTTCGACAAAGTCTTTGGAATCTTCACAACGATGCCAGAAGCAAACTTCAACTTTTTGTTTATTTTGAGCATCATTAAGTCGTTGAAACCTAAACTGATTGCGGAATCGTTCGTGAAGCAGTGACAAAAATTGCGGACTCTGAATTATCGGCTCTCTTAATAAGTAACGTTTTTTCGTAAGTCAATACGATGTTGGTAAACTCTCAGTAAGAAAATAGGTCTTCGCCAGATCACTACACCATACAGTATAATCTTCGATTAACAAATGGTTACCGTAATTTACATAAGATCCGATCACAAAAGTGGTCGCTTTATAAGGATACTAAGCTACAAATTCTTGATGTTGCTGTCTTCTTCTTCTGCACATAACGAAAGGTAGGCTACTTAAAAATACAGGGTGTTTCCGAGGTGGTGTTACAAACTTTCAGGGATGATGGCGAAGGGCTCATGTATCAATTTGAGATAAGGAACCCTGGTCCGGAAATGACCGAGTCGAAAGTTACAAGCAAAAATAATTCATTGATTAAAGTTCTCGTTAACACTTTGTTAAAAACATAAAATTTACTCTGTCACACGTTAAAAGTGTTAAAATTGTTAAAAAAGGTATTTACCTTCGACAGACGGCCCGTTTCGACGCTATTTGTCGTCGTCTTCAGTGTCTCTTGAACCACTGCTGATTTTGGCTCTGCGATGTGCAGTTGTCGATGGTAGGGGTGAGGGTGTGTTGTTCCTATGGTGGGGGTTGGCTGTCTGTATGCTATGACATATTATGATGTCAAACAATGTGTGCGTATTGAACTGTAGTTGCGTATTAAGTATGTAATGTGGGTGTGCTGTTGTATTCTTATATATTTCGTATTGTTCTAGGATATTTAACTGTAAACTTTTTGATGTGATGTGTAAAATTTCCATATCTGTTTCTATATTATTGTAGTTATGATTATTGTCGATAATGTGATCTGCATAATTTGATGTAATGTAAGGTTTGGTTATGGCTTTAATATGTTCGTTGTATCTTGTATGAAAGGATCTTCCTGTCTGTCCTATGTAAAAATGTGGGCAACTATTGCATTTTAATTTATAAACTCCAGTTGAATTATATATATTTGAATGTTTAGTGTGGTTATTTAAGTATTTCTGTGTTGTATTATTTGTTTTGTATGCAATTTTATACTTTAGTTTTCTGAATGAAGTTGCGATTTTATGGGTATTCGTATTGTGATATGTTAATTTTATGTATTTATTCTCGCGTGCTGTTTGTGTTGGTTTGGTGCGGATATGAAATAATTTGTCATCTGTACACCTTATTTATGTGTATTTATCTGTACATATTACACATACTGTATTCATCTGACGTTGTTTACGTTGTCTACTTACAGTATTCCATTCAGTTCGCTGTCTGAGTGGTGGAGACATGAAACTACACTAAAGCAATGCAGATGGCGTAATGTGTAACGGACATGGTCGGTCCTGATATGCACGTCTGTAGACAGCAGTGTATGTGTACAAGTTGCAGTGTCCAGTCGATCAGTCCTAGTGAAATGGAGGAGTACACGAGAGCGAAATAAGCAGACCTGATTTTCGAATACGATGAGCCAATGGGAAAAGTAGACAAGCTCACAGATTGTATCAGGCTAAGTACCCACGTAGGAGACATCCGGCCCATACCATCTTTCCGCAACTGTTCCAAAGGTTAAGGGAAGGAGGGCACGTGGTGTCAAATTACAATTCCATTTCCACACAACTAGTTTTTCTTATAACTTTCGACTCGGTCATTTACGGACCAGGGTTCCTTATCTCAAATTGATACATGTGCCCTTCGCCATCATCCCTGAAAGTTTGTAGCACCACCTCGGAAACACTCTGTATATCTTTGTAATGCTACGTAGCTTATATTTATTTTTAGAGCTGTCCAGGTTTGTTTCTGTTTACCTTGTTATTCACGTAATCGATCACAGATTCAAGTCAATGTCCTCGCACTAGTTCACGTCCTATGTACCACTCTGCAGTTAACATTTGTAATCGGTCCCCAACATTACAAGCCTAATTATCATTATCATTATGGCCATTAATATTATTTTAACTATTTTTTTCTGTTCGCTTAATAAGTGCTCTATACTATTCTCTGACCCTGTTGACCCTCTAATAGGGGTATAATTGAATTTGTGTTATTTTTGTCATTGTTTGTATTTTTTTATTTATATGTGCTATCTGGTAGGATGGAAGAGAAAGCTTTATGGCCTTAATCTTACTAGATGAATGAACGAACGAACGAATAAATAAATGGAGAAACGGAGAAACAAATAAATAAATGAATATACAAATAAATAAACAAATAAACAAACGAATAATAAATAAACAAATAAATAAATAACAAATAAATAAACAAGTAAACAAACAAACAAGTAAACGAGCAAACGAACAAATAAATAAATGGACAAGTAAAAGAACGAACAAATAAATAAACGAACAAATAAATAAAGAAACTAATGAATAAACGAACAAATAAATAAAGGAACAAATAAATAAACAAACAAATAAAGAAACTAATAAATAAACGAACAAATGAAACAAACAAACAAATAAATAAAGGAACAAATAAATAAAGGAACTAATAAATAAAGGAACAAATAAATAAAGAAACAAATAAATAAAGGAACAAATAAATAAAGGAACAAATAAATAAAGGAACATATAAGTAAAGGAACTAATAAATAAAGGAACAAAAAATAAAGGAACAAAAAAATAAAGGAACAAATAAATAAAGGAACAAATAAATAAACGAACAAATAAATAAAGGAACAAATAAATAAAGGAACAAATAAAGTAAAGGAACAAATAAATAAAGAAACAAATAAATAAAGGAACAAAGAAATAAAGGAACAAATAAGTAAAGGAACTAATAAATAAAGGAACAAAAAATGAAGGAACATAAAAGTGAAGGAACTAATAAATAAAGGAACATATAAGTAAAGGAACTAATAAATAAAGGAACAAAAAACAAAGGAATAAAAAACAAAGGAACAAATAAATAAAGGAACAAATAAATAAAGGAACAAAGAAATAAACGAACAAATAAATGAACGAACAAATAAGTAAACGAACAAATAAGTAAACGAACAAATAAATAAAGGAACAAAGATATAAAGGAACAAATAAATGAACAAATAAGTAAACGAACAAATAAATGAACGAACAAATAAACAAATAAGTAAACGAACAAATAAATAAAGGAAAAATAAATAAAGGAACAAATAAATAAACGAACAAATAATCGAACAAATAAATAAAAATGAACGGAACAAATAAATGAACGAACAAATAAATAAACGAACAAATAAATAAACGAACAAATAAGTAAACGAACAAATAAATAAAGGAACAAATAAACGAACAAATAAGTAAACGAACAAATAAATAAACGAACAAATAAGTAAACGAACAAATAAATAAACGAACAAATAAATAAACAAATAAATAAACGAACAAATAAATAAACGAACAAATAAATAAACGAACAAATAAGTAAACGAACAAATAAATAAAGGTACAAATAAATAAACGAACAAATAAATGAACGAACAAATAAGTAAAAGAACAAATAAATAAACGAACAAATTGGTAAACGAACAAATAAATAAAGGAACAAATAAATAAACGAACAAATAAATGAACGAACAAATAAGTAAACGAACAAATAAATGAACGAACAAATAAGTAAAGGAACAAATAAGTAAAGGAACAAATAAATAAAGGAACAAATAAATAAACGTACAAATAAATGAACGAACAAATAAGTAAACGAACAAATAAATAAAGGAACAAATAAATAAAGGAACAAATAAGTAAACGAACAAATAAATAAAGGAACAAATAAATGAACGAAGAAATAAGTAAACGAACAAATAAATAAAGGAACAAATAAATAAACGAACAAATAAATAAAGAAAAAATGAATAAATAAACAAATAAAACAAACAAACAAATAAATAAACAATCAAACAAATAAAGAAACAAAAATATAAATAAATAAATAAAACCCTCAAAATTTCCACCTGGCTGGGAACCAGCGGTTTAGATCATATAACTGTGCCGCGGGATTTAAATCACAACTTCGGTGTGTCACATGTCCAAAAAGGTTAAAAAAAACACGGAGTTCAGATACGTCGTCACTTCTCTTGCCAAAATTTAATCATCTTCATCGGTGGTCAGATGGTTACAATGCTTGCCCTTACATCAGAGATTGGCGTGTTAAAACCGGAAATAGGACAATGAATTATTAAATCATTAGCATGGCTTCCCCTGGGGTTCCGTGTCGTAGGTTTATGACACGTAAAGAATTCTATCCCTGATATAGAATTCCAGGAAAAATGTTTCAGTCATCGCCCTTTCAGCGTGAATTTCAACGCTCAATAAACTTTAATGTTGAAGACGTCATTAAATAAGATGTGAACTATTGTTACTGATTCTGTACAATAAAGTAGATTCACCCTTCATGATGCACCAAGACGAAATTCATTATGGGAAATTTATTTATAAGGTGAATGTGAAGAAATTACCCTCCTACAAAGAGGAAAGAGTTTGAAAGTAGTTCAGTTGATTTTATTTTACGTGGCAGAATACTAACAATTGAATAACAACTTTTGTAGTCAGTCAGTAAATTCGCTGACAAGTTGAGAATGGAAATTAAACACATTAAGTGAATGGTCTGAAAGTAAAACAAAGATCACAATCCTTTAATTACACCAAAAGGAATAAAAGCATAGTAACAGATTTGAATGAGAGCTAGGTTGTTGTTTTATGTTAATTTTTTTTATTATTATTCTTTCTGTTAGAGAGTTTACATCTGTTTAACGTTTCGGCCAATGAATTAGCAATTCGAGTTTGGAGGAGTCTCTCAACTTCCTGGCAGGTTAGAATTAAAAAGTTAGCTCAGTAACCTCCCCCCCCCCCAAACTCTCCAGGCATCTCGCCTGTATAATGGACGCCACTTGCTGCTCACTTGTCTGTACTCATGCGCCAGAATTTAATCTAGCGCCGAAAAAAAGTTTATACACAAACATTTTTTCATTCTGTCCGTTGCAGATTAAAATACGAAACGGTAAAAGATAAATTTTATTTGGATGGAAACGATCGGATTATAAACAAGGGAATGTGATAACCTGTATTCATAAAGTTTACTGCCATTTGTTTCAAAATAAATACTGGAACTGCTGTACAATAACAGTAATAATAAAATAATAATAATAATAATAATAATAATAATAATAATAATATAATAATAATAATAATAATAATAATAACAGTTATATTACCAGTTCTGTATGGTTGTGAAACTTGGACTCTCACTTTTTGAGAGAGGAACAGAGATTAAATGTGTTTGAGAATAAGGTTTCTAGGAAAATATTTGGGGCTAAGAGGGCTGAAGTTGCAGGAGAATGGAGAAAGTTACACAACACAGAACTGCAAGCATTGTATTCTTCACCTGACATAATTAGGAACATTAAATCCAGACGTTTGAGATGGGCAGGGCATGTAGCACGTATAGGCGAATCCAGAAATGCATATAGAGTGTTAGTTGGGAGGCCGAAGGAAAAAGACCTTTGAGGAGGCCAAGACGTAGATGGAAAGATAATATTAAGATGGATTTGAGGAAGGTAGAATATGATGACTGGATTAACCTTGCTCAGGATAGGGACCGATGTCGTTCTTATGCGAGGGAGGGAATGAACCTGCGGGTTCCTTAAAATCCACAAGTAATAATAGCCTAATAATACTTACTTACTTACTTACTGACTTTTAAGGAACCCGGAGGTTCATTGCCGCCCTCACATAAGCCCGCCATTGGTCCCTATCCTGAGCAAGATTAATCCATCTCTATCATCATATCCTACCTCCCTCAAATCCATTTTAATATTATCTTCCCACATACGTCTCGGCCTCCCTATAGGTCTTTTTCCCTCCGGTCTCCCAACTAACATTCTATATGCATTTCTGTATTCGCCCATACGTGCTACATGCCCTGCCCATCTCAAACGTCTGGATTTAATGTTCCTAATTATGTCAGGTGAAGAATACAATGCGTGCAGTTCTGTGTTGTGTAACTTTCTCCATTCTCCTGTAACTTCTTCCCTCTTAGCCCCAAATATGTTCCTAAGCACCTTATTCTCAAACACCCTTAATCTCTGTTTCTCTCTCAAAGTGAGAGTCCAAGTTTCACAACCATAAAGAACAGCCGGTAATATAACTGTTTTATAAATTCTAACTTTCAGATTTTTCGACAGCAGATGGATGATAAGAGCTTCTCAACCGAATAATAACACGCATTTGCCATATTTATTCTGTGTGTAATTTCCTCCCGAGTATCATTTATGTTTGTTACTGTTGCTCCCAAATATTTGAATTTGAATAATAATAATAATAATAATAATAATAATAATAATAATAATAATAATAATAATAATAATAATAATAATACAATATAATGTTTATGATGGTGATAATATAGGAATAAAAAATAATAATAATAATAATAATAATAATAATAATAATAATAATAATAATAAAATAATAATAATAATAAACCAATTTATTAATAACGTTCATTAGTAACAAATTTTACAGTCTAAATAAATAAATTGTAGAAATTCGAATCATCGTACGGTATTTTACGGAAAGTAAGTCGGTATGAAAGGAGGAGGTAAAGTATGGCAAAAAAAGAAAGAAAGAAAGAAAGTAAATAATGTTTGTATATAAAAATATGAATATAAGACTGTTGTATACGTTCAATTGGATCAAAAAATATCAAGTGTGTTGTGAGATGTAAAATGCATCCTAAACAGGATGACGAATGTGAAGTGTTATTGCATCGTGTATACTGTATATCACAGGCAAGATTCTTTCGTGCACAAACCTATTACCAGAACAAAAATAGATGTCATATTAAATTTCTTAACTTCTGCAACCAATGACGAACAATCAATTGATAGTAATAAAACATGAGTAGGACGCTTGATTCCTCACGTCCAATCGAAAACTGCTGTTATAGTGTATCATGACGTCATACAAATTACATAGCGTTTTTAGGTCACGTGTTAATTTTACATTTATCGTGTTTTATTTTCGTTTTATAAAGATATCGAATTTTTTAAATTTTGGATTCATAATATTGTGACAATTTCCACAAAATATACACGACTTTCAGTTCTCCATTGATAGGAGGAACGTGACTATAGAAGAAGTAATAAATTTAAGAGTAAAGCTAATGGTGTGCTGCAAAGAAGAATGATTTATGATTCTGAATATCATTCTGAAAGATACCCGAAATTTTACTTTTCTAGATGTAACAAATAGGTTACAATCATTGATCGACTAAATATGTAATTGGACACCTCTAAATACAGTACGGTATGTAATTGGATTTATATAGTAGTTCACGACTTGTACAGAGTGTCCACAGAAAATCTCCGTGATTATAAACAGGTATATCGTCTCTGTAGGTAGTAGTGTATACATTATAATGGTGACACCAAAAAAACTATTAAATGTTAGGTGAATCTTGAATTTGGTATTGCCAGCATAGGGAATTAAAAACAAACACTGAAAATACCTTAGTTTTGTAGTGTGGAGTAGTAGAAACTCGATGTGACCACTGGGAAAGTTGTGGTCCCACCAAACCCTCCCTAAATAGGTTCCTTACTTATATAGCAAAATCATCGTACTTGAATGAAGAAGGCGGCCATATTTCGTTGTTATGACGTAATTTGAGGTGGAGTGGGAGAATAATTATTGCTGTGTCGCCAACTGTGGTGACCATTAATATAATCTTACACACCTAACCAAACTAAAACTAACCTAACCTAAACTAACCTAACGTACTACACACCTATTTTATCATTCCTACGTTTAGCACACCCGTTGTAACATTCCTCACATTAGTTTCATTTCGTTTGCCGATATTGGCATCTCTGCTACACCTATAGCCTGTCGTCTGCTGGAAGCCAAGAGTCAAAATGCAACACTGTTACAGTATTTAATCATAGTAGTAATTTAGGCCCAAGAATATTTAACAAATTTATATTTAAATATCCTAAGTTTTTCAATTCTAATAGTTATAGTATTAAATTAAAAAATTATGTATGGATTTTATAAAAATGAAAAATTGTAAACTTAAATTTATATACTATAATTGCACAGTAGACATAAAACAAATTGTACTGTATAATTATTAATTTCAATTCAGGAATCCGCGCCTGAGCACGAGTTCTACTCTTCAGGGGCGAGCTAAAGTTTTTCTGTATATATTATATTTTGTGAACGAGATCGTGGGTATTTGATTGTTTTCCGCACAGAACCAATAAAATGTGAAATACCACATTCAGTATTCCCAACGTATTTACACACATAACAATTTCCCTCTTCTTACCTCTTAACATATCTACGACATTCATTTTACTGATTTAGTCTTTTAACATATTATTTTTAGAGACGTTTAACATAGTAATAATTATAAATTGAAACTTACCACTTCAATTTCACCTAAATTGCAATGTTAATTATTGTTTTAAATATTTGCAAGAATTAAGTAAAGTCTTCTACTATTAAATTTATTGCATTTCTACATGCAAGTAACATTATAAAATACCGTGAAAAAATTAACGAGATTCCAGAACCCATGCTACTTCTGTTATTACTGCAATATGTTATATAAATAATATTGTTAAAATTTTAAAATGAAAAATAAATCATTACATAACCTTGCCTTTTGTTTTAAGTTCGCATTTATAGACTGGCAGGGAAAAAAAGACAGACTTATATCACGGCCTGCTGGATCTTTCAGATATTTTTGTTTTCTAAAGTTTCCGTCATTAAACATAAACCAAGATGGAGATTTCATTACAACTAATTTGAATTATAAAATTTCAGGTATGTAATAAACGATCTTCGCACAAAATAATGTACGATAACAAAATGTTTGTTTTCATGTTCTCGGGCAAATTAAAAACTCAACATACGTTTCTTTTTCAATCTTTTCCTCGAACATGAAAACGTCAACATACCTTCTTCACCCGAAACGTATATTACTATTATGTTACAATTATTAGCAAAATAATAAATAAATAAATAAATAAATAAATAAATAAATAAATAAATAAATAAATAAATCTATTGGAAATGAAGTGAAACTGCGACTCTGTAATTACGTTTCCTAAGTTGATTCTGTGTTATCTGCAAGAATTCTTGTGTCGTTGTAATGATAATTGCATATATATTGTACAATAAAAAGTGAAATGTGTCGTAGCTGTGATAAAAGTGTTGTAAATTGATTTCCAGCGCTACAATCCCAGTGATAAACGTGTGAATATTCGTTACGAGGCCGTTGGAAGTGGCCATTTCAACTGCATATTGACCTTCATGTTATAAAAATACACCTTGATAACACTCCAATGCACTGCTCTTATCAACAAAGACATCAAAGCAATATTCCCAAAATTATAAAGATCCGCGTTCCAACATATCTACTGGAATGGATTCAATGGCATCGGAGATATGATCTCGCAGCTGTTGAAGATTCTGAGGCGGTGGGGATACATAGACGATAATATTTTATGTAACCCCATAAGTCGCATACATTCAAGTCGGGGGACCTCGGTGGCCACTTGGAGAAGATTTTGTCTTGGTCTCCAACACGCCCAATCCACCGTCACGAACATTTGCTGCAATGCAATAATGGGAACATAATAAAATACTGAATAATTTCAAGGAAAAATTGTTTCGGAGCCGGGTATCGATCCCGGGACCCTTCGCTTAGCGCGCGAACGCTCTACCGACTGAGCTATCCCAGGAACTAAAAAACACGTCACAATTTTTCCTTTTATATCCACACATGAAATGAGCTGACAAGACGCCAATAACTCAACTATGATTGCACAAAATACTGTGTGACTTAAAACACAAGCATTCTAGAACGTACCTCCAGTAAACTTAATGTATTATACAAATCTGGCTTTCAAGTAGTCCCGGATCGATACCCAATATCCGGAACAATTTTTCCTTGAAATTATTCAAAACCTGCTTTACAGGGAGCTACTACCTGAAAGCCAGATTTTTATAATAAAATACTGGATAACCCGAACAAATGAAACTCATATTAACTGCTTGAATTCGCTTCTGCTGCCATCTGTTGTTTCTCTGAATTACATATACTGCAATATTCAAAACAGAAATTCTTTGATTCGTTCTTTCTTATGATACTAGTATAAAGTTCTTAATGTACACCGCCCCAGTCATCAATATCATAAACATTGATCAAAATCTAAAATCAGTTACATGAACACAAACCATCTTCAACACACAATAGAAACAGAAACTCAACAATAGTAACAACAGCCTCCTAGTATACCTACAAATCCTATAGTCCCGTCGCTCTTGTTTCCGACAGCCAATCACGTTGCAGATCGACTACATTTAAACGTGATGCGTCTTGTCATTCGATGATGATGATGATATGATTTCCTAAGGATAGATAAATAGATAATATAATCTCCCGCCATTTTTGTTCTTTCGATTGGCGTTCGATAGATAGCACATAAGATACGTTATTTTCCGATTAATTATTTGCTGAATTACAGATAGATTGATTTATTATCGTAGATAGCTACGACATGATAATGTTTAACGGTGCGGCAAATAGATTCCTCGTCTGGTAGCTCGACAACGAAAGAACAAAATAGCGAACGTTACTACTTACCTAGACTTTATAGAGCCTTCACTTTCTGAGATAAGAAAGAGGAGATCACGCCGGAAACAATAGATAGATAGACTATAATAGAATTTGATACATGTTAAAGCGTGTATAAATTAACTAGATAATAATAGTAATAATAATAATAATAATAATAATAATAATAATAATAATAATAATAATAATAATATGAAAAGTGAAAAGATTAAAGAAGACACCGATAGTAAAAGCCCAAAACAAAGACATTCTAAGAAAGAAACGGAATAAGAACGGAAAATATAGAGTACTCTTATAAAATCTAAAGAAACTTTAATAGTCGTCAGGGGAAGTAAGTACTAATGTGTACTCAGGGGGCAATGGTAAAGGTAAATATGAGTAAAAGAATGATTGACAGAAGAAGGTAGAGGAAGGAGAACAGGCACCATATACAGTAGATCAATCTTGAGAGGGAATAATTATATGATAAAGAAAAGGAATGAATAAAATGAAACCGAAAAGAAAAGTATCTTCGTCATTCTCTTTTACCAATTCAGGGTATAGTCCTCGAACGCCATTGTGGCTTCTAAATTCATTCATTTTTCTGAATGTTTTCCTTTATCCTTTCAGTTGATATTGTAGTACTTGTTTTAGTATTTGTATGATATTTATTTTTTCGTGCGAGATCGTGCGTATTTGTTTGTTTTCCGCACAGAACCAATACGCGGTAAGTGTGAAATACCACATTCAGTATTCCCAACATAACAACATAACAATTTCCCTCTTCTTACGGCTTATAGATAGATACATTCATTTTAGATAGCTTTAGTCTTTTAACATATTATTTTTAGAGACGTTTAACATAGTAATAATTATAAATTGAAACTTACCACTGCAATTTCATAAATTGCAATGTTAATTATTGTTTTTAAATATTTGCAAGAATTAGATAAAGTCTACTACTCCACGAAACTTATTGCATTTCTGATACAAGTAACATTAAGGAAGACGTGAAAAAATAAACAAGATTCCAGATGCGGATGTTATTACTGCAATATGTTATATAAATAATATTGTTAAAATATTAAAATGAAAAATAAATCATTACATAACCTTACCGTTTGTTTTAAGTTCGCATTTATAGACTGGGGGGAAGACAGACGTATATCACGGCCTGCTGGAGTATAGTAAACACAGAAAACATTTTATAGCAACAATGTTGAAGAAAGATATTTTGGGTTTTCCCCTCACCTATAGTTGCCGTCATTAAACAGAAACCAAGATGGAAATTTCATTGCAACAAATTAAAATTCGTCTTTCAGGTATGTAATAAACGATCTTCGCAAAAATAATGTACGATACTCTTCCTATTCTTTTTTAATTCATGTCAATCTCGAAATTAAAAAGCTTCAACTACGTTTCAGTTTTCAATCTTTTCCTCGACTTTTCATCTCTTTGAAAACGTCAACATACTTGTCTTAGTATTTGTATGATATTTATTTTTGTAATTACCTCTATACATTTCGATCAATTCAACAGTAAGTATTTCATGATTTCTTGTTTATTTTTCTAGTATTAGGGGACCTTTCATAATGGAACTAGTAAAACCGAGTAGTCACGGAGACTGTTGACTGTTACTGTAATCAAAGTAACAGTTTGTCCTTTGAGCCACTTTCACATGCTTTACACATCCTTTGTCAGTTCGTTGCTAGGTGGTATCTCCATGCTACGATGCGTTATTTCCAAGGGAAATCTCCGCCGCTAGGAGACGAGAGACGTTTCTATTCTATTGCATCTGGAAGTCCAAGACAAGTTGTTTCATGTTATTTTAGTCTGCATATGGGCATGGAAACCCCGGGCATTCTGTGAGAATAAATTGAGCGACAGCGGGGAATACTTACACAGCCTGAAGAGCAGAGAGTGTCTACTACTCCGACTGAACTTACATTACGGAGCAACTGTGGGCTGAGAACGACGAGGGACACGAAAGACTCTGAGATAAATCTACCACTTTGTGCACTAAAGACAGAGAAACTGCTAGAGTTTGATTCTGAAGATTGGATGAATGAATTTACAGGTGGACAGTCGTTCATACTCGGATCAGCCACATCCAGAGTTTAATTTTGACGTGAATGATAAATGACAAATTTTGTCTGCATCTTTTCCATACGGGTTCCTGATTTTTACGTGCTATAAGTTTGTTACAAATTTCCCAGCTTAATTTCTCTTCAAGACGAGACCATGCTCGGAATTTTTATCAACAGTCATCTCACTAGAGGTCTTAATTTATCAACAGTAATCTCACTAGAGGTTTTGATTTATCTAGAGAAAATCAAAACTCGAGTGGAATTTAATTGACTATTACACGATTAGAAGAAAGTATATAAAGATTAGAAGTAAAGAAGTACTCCAATACAATAAAATATTAATTGACTTACGAAAATACAAAACTGTCTTTAAATTTGTACCATCTCAAAATTATAAATATTACGCTAATAGATGGCAGTAGTGTATTATGATTAGCTGTTTTCTTATCAGTTGTGCCAGCTATGGAATCTTCATTGAACTCTGTGGACAGTTACTGGTCAAGAAGGCTTTGTTGATTCAGTTTCATTTTTATTAAAACAGTTGCATTCCACTTCAATTATCCCGATCCCAGTAATCAACGTCACTTGACAGATGATTTTCAATAAATCTTAGTATTAAACAAACCCTGATACGTGACTATTCATAATATCATATAGCGGAAGCTATAACATAACCTAAATAATATAAAGGATTATTAGAATAGTTTTAATTAGGGATGACGAAAGAAACAAGAAACATTTTAATTAACGATGATGAAATAAAAAATAAACATGAATAATTTTAAAAGAAACAATTATTGAAAGTAGGTACAATTTTCAAATTTGAATGTTTTAGTGGTTGGTGGTTTAGTTGATGTTATATTGGATGTATGCGTAAAAGAAGTGAACTCGGTGATGTACATGGTGTATCCCTCAACTTATTCAGGATAATAGTGCTCTTCATTTATTTGTAAATAGGGTTTCAGGGAAGATGTATAGCTATGGCCAGTGATCTTTATTAATTCTTGTTCTTGAATGCCAATGTGAGCCATACAGTATTTGAAAGTCCTGTGCATCGACTGGAGTGGTTTGTAATGTTCTGTTTTTTGACGTCCAGACCAGTGCAGTTTGAAGTGTTGGCAAACAAAGAAACAAATGCTAGGGTAGTGATAAAAATAAACAAATGCTAGGGACGCGACAAAATTAAACAAATGCTAGGGACGCAATAAAATTGTGCGATAAGCAGCCATGATTGGTTGAAAGACGTCCTTTCCTACCGTTTTATTGGTCAAAAGTAGTGTGACGTACTAAAAGTGTAATAGTGTAGAAAAAATCAAAACTCGAGTGGGATTTAATTGACTATTATACTATTAGAAGAAAGCATATAAAGATTAGAAGAAATAAAGTACTCTAATACAATAAAATATTAATTGTCTTACTGGAATTCTATTTCATTAATGTTAGCTTCACCAAAACGTTTGAACGTTGACCTGTAAACAAATGACGATCGCAAAGCATGTTTTATAGTACCGTAAAGAATTTGCAGTTTGAAATGATGGCAAATAAAGAAACAAATGGTGGAAGATGATAAAAACAGAAGAAAGTATATAAAAATTAGAAGATTAGAAGACTCACTATAATTCTATTCCACTAATATTTCCTTCATATAGAGTGTTAGTTGGGAGGCCGGAGGGAAAAAGACCTTTGGGGAGGCCGAGACGTGGATGGGAAGATAATATTAAAATGGATTTGAGGGAGGTAGGATATGATGGTAGAGACTGGATTGATCTTGCACAGGATAGGGCGGCAAAACCTCCGGGTTCCTTAAAAGTCAACCTTCACCAAGTCGCCTTCGGTAGCGTAGCTGGTTTTCTATGCTCGAGGTTGCGGGTTCGATCCCGGCCGAGATCGATGGCATTTAAGTCTGTTTAAATGCGACAGGCTCATGTCAGAAGTTTTATTGGCATGTAAAAGAACTCCTGCGGGACAAAATTCCGGCACATCCGGCGACGGTGATATAACCTCTGCAGTTGCGAGCGTCGTTAAATAGACCATAATTTAAAATTGTTTGACCTTCAAAAATGTTTGAACAGTTTTCAGTCGACTATCTTGGCAAATTAATCAAAGCATGTTTTATTTTAAGAATTTGCAGTTTGAAATGTTGGCAAAAAAAGAAACAATGCTAGGGAAGTGATAAAAATAAACAAATGCTACGGCAGCGATAAAATTAAACAAATGCTAGGGAAGCGATAAAATTGCGCGATAAGCCGAGATGATTGGTTGAAAGACGTCCTTTCGTACCGTTTTATTGGTCAAAAGTAGTTTGACGTAATAAAAGTGTGATAGTCAACAGCAATCTCACTAGAAGTTTTTATTTATCTACAGAAAATCAAAACTCGAGTGGGATTTAATTGACTATTACATGATTAAAAGAAAGTATTTTCAAAATTAGAAGAAATAAAGTAGGCTACTCTAGTATAATAAAATATGAATTGACTTAATAGAATTCTATTTCACTAACGTTACCTTCACCAAAACGTTTGAACGGAACCGCCATTTTCATTTGACTATCTAAGCGATAAAAAATAAATGACGATTTCAAATCGTGTGTTATAGTACCGTGAAGAATTTGCAGTTTGAAATTTTGGCAAACAAAAAACAAATGCTAGGGAAGTGATAAAAAAACAAATTCTGAAATAAACAGCCGATAAACAGCCATGATTGGTTGAAACACGTCCTTTCGTGTCTTTTTATTTGTCAAAAGTGGTATGACATAGTAAAAGTGTAATAGTAAGTTTAAAAAATCCAACGCTAGTGTTTAAATTATTTTTGTATTATTATAGTACAGTACAATTTTAGACGTGATATGTCACATTTAAAGATATTTCCATCATATCCATTACACTGGATTGTAACTTAGTAAGAATCCTCACCAATATGCTTATTAGGTCGTCTTCTCTGGCCTAATGGTGGTGGTGGTGGTGGTGGCAAGCTGTGTGACCTCCAAGAAGAAATGAACATTAATCATCTCCAGCATTGCTCTGCTCTATCTAAGCTGAGCGAAATGATCGTTACTGGGAAGACATGAACCTCATGATTGTATGAGTCTTTTGTAATTGGTTTTGTTGTTGTTCTATTTCTTTGTTTCTTTTATTTTAAATTTTTATAATAATATGGTTGTATTTAAGCCTAGCATTTGTTTATTTTTATTTATGTCTGTATCATTGTAAAATAAATAAATAAATAAATAAGTAAATAAATAAATAAATAAATAAATAAATAATATATTCCTCCAGTATGATTACATTCAAAGCATTGTTTTGACTAAATACTTCATTAGAATCTTGCTATTTGTAAAATATCCATATCTCTTCACTTTTTTAATCTGTGTGTTATTTTCTCTCTTGTTATTCAATCATCTTTGAAATTGAACTTTCATTATATTTCTTTTTATCCTTTAGTTCTATTTGCAGAACATTCATAATCAATAATCACTTACTACCATCAACATATTTTTAATAAAATCTACTGGTGTGCATCTAATCGCATGTGTGAACCTATGTTCTTGTATTTTAATTAAATTCTATATTTATTATTTTAAATTAATAAGTTAAATAAAAATATAATTTATAATATATCTTAGTTTCACTATTCACGTTTACACATAAATGTAAAACTAGCAGTGAAAATACTTTTAAATAATTACTTCGGTATAGCTTGAATAGTCACAGATAAACGAACTGCAATTTGTTTAAATAACACCAGGAAAGAAGATAACGGGACGGATCTGATTTTGAGGAGAAAATTCTAAATTTCTGTAAAATTTAATGCCAGAAAAATGACGAAAAAGCTTGCTGTAAGACTAGTGCCAAGTTTTTCGTAGGTCTATACGTACTCCTGATGGGATTCGATCCCCACGTTGTCTGTCCACATTGAACGTATAGTCATATAAACTCGAGTAAGGAAATAGTTATATTTAAAGAAATGCTACATAGATACCCTAAATTCCAGTTCCTGTATCTTTCATAGTTCTTCCGTCAAGACGTCCTTGTAAAGTTGAAATGTAAGAACTGTCCTTAGATCGCTCTTGTCTTGAACGCTCGCCACGGCAGCTGGAAGCGGCAACAATGAAGGTGAGGAAACTGCAGTGAGATGAAAAGTCTCCGCAGCAAATGGCAGCGCGAAAGTTGGAAACGAGAAGAAAGGCGTCGGGGGAGGGGGAGACAAAAATGATGTCGGCTGTAATCTTGATTTATCGCGCTGCTTTGTGTCTCAGCAGCGGCTCGTTAAAACAATGCACTGCCTGACGTGCTGATCACCGTGCCTTACGTGCCTGAAGAAGTTTGTGAATTAGAGATATAGATTTTATTGTTGTAAATGTATATAATTTATAAGAAATAATTATAGCGGTTATGAAGTTCGTGACCTGTATAATTTATTTAAATAGCTAGCTAGCTATTTATAAAACAAAAATGTTTCTAGCCACTACCGTAAGAGCCAGGCTCATGTACGGTGTGGTTTTACCCAATAATATAACATAAAATTTACAAGGACAGTTAATTAAATACAGTCGTCGTCTTCCTAACAAGTATTAAGCCGAGTGGCCTGTTACGGTCTCAAACTAGAATTTTCAGTCCATCTCTTCTTCGGACGACTCAGAGAACTTTTGCCATGCGGATGGTAATGAAACATTCAATTAAATATAGTAACTTAATTCAAACCAATAAATAACACACAAATGCAAAAAAAAAAAAAAAAGAGAAAAAGAGAAAAAACACATTTAATATAAATTGACAATCCGACAGAAGCCAGTGATATTCAGTAAAAACATGAATATAGTCGACAGAAATGAAAGATAAAAAAATACATTTGTTAATATTATATATCATGAATAATTCTATAAATTTATTTTATGCTCGACCATGCCGAAATGTAGTAATTATACACCTGGTAGCAGTCCTTTAATGCATGTCATTAAAGTGCACCTATTCATTAAAGGTCAGGTTTTCGATTATTCTCGGATATGCAATCGAAAGACAACGAGGGAAACGTCACGGAGGCTGGAAATCCAATACTGTCGCAGAAGGTTATGTTCTGTTACTATAATAATTGGAGTTAATTGTAAATAATATTCAAATAAATTCAATTTGTCATCTCGTTTTTCAATGTCGAATTCAATTTCAAGGTTATATCAAGGCTACTCTTCATCTTACTATTATCAAGGTCGTCGACATTCGTTTCCCGGAAAAAATCAATACTTTCGCGTCTGCTCACATCTCACAATTCATGAGGTAGGCTTTTGCATTCACTCACATAACATTAACATGAATACTTACGAATAATTTCAAGTTAGAAATATGGTCAACATAAAAAGTCGTATGAAACTTGCCTATAATGGTAATTAAGACGCTTGTATGAAAATTATGAAACTCGCTTGCGCTCGTTTCATAAACATCCTCGCGTCTTAATTACTACCATTATAGGCTCGTTGCATAATGTACTATTTTAAAAGCTTCAATTTTAAAATATTTGAAATTTGGAAAATGATTTGTAATTTTATTATAAAGTCTTGGGCCGAAACTAGCACCATGTTTAAGAGCTGCACTTGTAAATAATAAATAATATGTCTTATAATGACTTATAAAATTAAAAAAAATATTTTATCTAATGACGGGTATTGTACTTACGTCTTTCACCGAAGCGTCTCCATCTATGAGTGATGCGTCGAAGCTGTAGTTTTTTAGCCATTGGTGCAGCATAGGAGGAGAACTGAAAATCACCACATAGTGGAATGCCTGTAGATGAAATGGAAGTACCCCGCGAAAACTACGTCCGAGCACCGTCTTTGCCCATCACAAAGGCTGAGTCGAACCCGGGTTATCAGCGTGAAAAGCCGACTCCAGCCATTCGACTAACGGTGAGCCAAATCGAAATATTTAGGTTCATAATTCAAGATTACATTACCTAGCCGTGTAAAGCAACTGGAAAATAAAACATTAATGATTTTCTCATCATGACAGCCTTGAAGGTAGTTCAGTGCACTGTAACGGTAGTAGATACGAAGCGATAAAATTCATTACCTACCTACCTTCAGAAGAGAAGTACAAAAGTGGAAAGTCTCATGTCTTAGATTTTCACATTTAAAAAATAAGAAAGTGAGAGCAATAAGTCAGTAGTCTGCATTGTATCCGGAACTTGATTAGCTGCATACTCTCTAATTGTAAAATAAATGTCATATTGAAGAATTATTTGAGAAGAACGTAAATTTTCTGTGGACTGTAGCCCATATATATTTTTTCTACAGCAGTCAGTTACGAATATTTTAATTGTTTTCTTAGTTGGCGTGTTCAGAATAAAAGTTATTTGTGTTAATTTATATTCGAAATAAAACGAAGGTACGTAGCTGTATTTCTCACGAAAATTAACTTCAAGATTTCCATGAGAATATTACACGTTTCATTATTTCTTATATAAATGGTGTGATTTTGTCCCTAAGGGTAGCCTTTTCGCCTAAACAGCTAGATGGATTTTGGGGATCCAAAGATCTCCATCCATTTCAATGAAAGAAGTCAAATAATAAACACTTGTTTATAGATATATCGATTACCATACTTTTACAACACGTTTTAAGTATCGGTATGTACCTAATTGTCCCAACTTGGCCACTTTTCATGTCTCAAAAGTAGGAACAAAATTTGAGGATTCTTTACTTATAACTTCCAAGTCTGTTAACCTTTAACAGTTGCCAACTATTTTACACAAAACATGTGCATGTGTGTATATCCAATATCTACTCACTTCACTTGCGTGATTTGAGTTCCGTGTATTGCGGATAGATGGCAGGACTGTGGCCCATTTTCAAGTAGTACACCACTTCGAGGGGCCACGCTATGCATGATGTGTATCTGTGAAGAGTTACATCGTATGTGTATGTGTATTTATTAATACTACAATTGGGTATACACCCGGTGGCAGTGATATATAATATACAATAATACCATTACAATTATATAATAATCACAGCAATAAAAAAAAATAAAAAATAAAGGAACAACTGGATAATACCCACGGCAGACCAATATCGATAGTCGACCCTACTCGCTGGCCACTAGTCACCGGGCCGTACCGAGCCGTATCAAACAAAATATAATCGAAATGGTGGTAGTCAAATTCGCGACTATATTCTTAAATAATTCACTCCATTAGTCAAGTTCAAGGATTTATGTAGTACAACGGCGGTTTTTTGAATGCATTAAAAGAAAATGAAGATGTAATAAGATCATAAACTAGCTTGTCACAAGGAAATTAACAGGAAAAAAGGTGTGTTTCACGGAATACCATTAAAATGACGGAAAGTAAATTTCCGGTTAATGTTCGCCAAAGCGTAAAGTACGTAATTATGACGGCGTTGCTGTTTTATTTCTGGCCTATAGAAAAATACCTAGCCTTTTACGAAAAAAAAAATATAGGGACCATGAAATTATTCACCGCTTTCATTATAGGCCTATTATTTTTTTATCAATATTACGAATCAAAAACTGTCATATTATATAATTTTAACTACTACGTGGACGAATGAAATCAAGCTAACCTAACCAAAGCTAACCTAACCTAACCAAAGCTAACCTAACCTAACCAAAGCTAAGCTAACCTAACCAAAGCTAAGCTAACCTAACCTAAGCTAAGCTAACCTAACCGAAGCTAACCTAAACTAACCTAACCTAACATAACCTTCGTAAATGCAAGGCCTGTAACAAGAGCAAGAAGGGATCTCTATCATTTAATCTGCAATGTACACGCAAAAATAAATTCAAGTAAGGATCACGCTCCCACTGCATGAGAGGTCCGCGCATGCGCTACAGCAAAACTGTTTCTGTCCCGAGCCTCTCATCTAAGGCACTCGTCATAATTTACTCGCAATATTTACGCAAATACACATTGTCGCTAACAGTGGTGCTATCTCTCAATAATGTTCAGAACGAAGGAGGTAGACAGAGAGAGAAAAAAATTTCTCCCGCCAACTACGCCACACACCAACGTCATGTTCTTATGTTGGTGACATTGTGTATTTACTTAAATTTGGTGGTAAACTTAACGGCAAGGTTCAAAGCGACCGTGCTAATTCTCCAGTATAGCGAAAATAAATTAAAGCTAAATTTATTTTTCACTATAAATAGATGCAATAAATAAATAGATGCAAGGGTAAGTGTGTGTGTAAGTGTAGTGTATGGAATAGGTAAGGAATGTTATGAAGATGAGGAAGGAAGAAGGGGAAACTCGGTGCCGGCACGTAGCCTACTCCTGTCGAATAACGCCAAAGGGGCCGCCAGATCAATATTGTCATACGCCTTCTCTTCATATGCACTGCTTACACAAAACATAATTTTCCTGATCTTGTTTTATTCCTCGGCCTCACTTCATTTCAACCCCTTTGGTCTGATTACCTGGTTTGGGTTTTTTTCCGAGGTTTTCCCCAATCATAAGGCAAATGCCAGGTAATATTTTGGCGAATCATCGAGCCTCACCTCATCTCAATACATCTCGCCAAAATATTGTAAAAAATTGTAGAAAATTGTAAAAATTGTAAAAAAAATTGTAAAAATTGTAATTATTATGATTGTAATCTTGCAAAATTTTGACTTGTTTCACATCTTAAAGCTTCATTGCTAATTTAAGATATGTAGAATATAATAAATGAAATGAAATACCGTAAAACTTACTATGCACACACCTAACCCAAGTAACACCTAAATGAAGAATTGAAATAAAACTCATAGGGTGCTATTCATAGACATTTCGCTAGTCCGGGCTACGAACGTGCTAAAATAGCCCTGGTAATCGACTGATTACGTGTGCAGGATTTATATCAATCATATCGCTAACACTGGTTTATGAATACGAAAAACGTTAGTTCGTTGATCATCCCCCGGAATCCCGCGCTAAGAATGTCTATGAATACGGCCCATATAGTCTTAAAAAATTTCAATCATTTATTATCATTAAAGATGAGGGGTTTGTGCGCGGCACGAAAAACACGTTGACTCGACAGGGAGCATAGGTGGACAGACAGGTGAACAACTACGACCAGTGCAACCAAAAGAAATGCAACTACACGCTATCCATTTGCCTACTTGTCGTCTTATCATAACAGCATGAAACGAACACAGGCCTTCATAGTCCAATGCACTGCAGTGGTGAACGGACGTAGTAAGCAGTAGTTACCTACAATGACGGAAACTAAGCAAACAAAGAATGTGAAATTAAATACTTTGTTACGGAAATACAGCAGTGATATGCTGCGTATCCAAGCAAACACAATTGTATGTACAGTATGTGTGTATGAAATTACAATATGTAGGAAATATTACGTAGAAAGACATTGTAACAGCAACAAGCGTAAAGACAATATTGCACGCACTTTAAAATGTGATGATTCCCTCAACATCAAAATCAGTATCAAATGCAAAATCAGAATTTGCTAAGAATTTATGTTCGATGATGATTAAAGCAAATATTCCGTTGAGTAAAGTAGACAATCCCCATTTTCGAGGATTTTTTTTTTTAAATATACCGAGCAGCGCGTTCCGAATCAGACAACTCTCCGTAAAGACTATGTATCTGATTGCTATGAAAATACATTGGGTTATAAAGGGTGCGTCAGAAAGAACGGATGGATTTCACAGGGCAAGAAAATTGTAAGGTTTCATCAAATCAAAAATTTATTGTTATCAACAGATTCACCAATACATGCAGTTTATTTACGGTATACAACATCATCCATATGATGTCCTTGGCTTTCGATATAGGCATCGAGGCGTTTTCTGAAATTCGCCGTAACTTTCACATTCATAGTTGGTGGGATTGCCGCAATTTCTTCACGAATCGCCGTCTTCAGTTCGTCCAGTGTGTGTGGTTACTTACGTCTTCAAAGAAAGAACTCTCAGGGCGCGAGATCTTACCTTAACCTCGAACAATCTCAGTGCAATAGCATGTTTGCGGGCTGATGGTTGAGGTGGCCGGACAACCTACTGTCTGTCTCCACATTTTCAGGTGTACACGCGCTCCGTGTTCGTCCAGGTGATTTCTTCTTTAATGTTGAACCTGTGGTACGAAATGAAGCCACCCACCGCAAAATTGTATTCCGAGTTGGAATCCTAGCGTGACGTCCGATGTCGAAATGAGTCCTGAATGACGATCACAGACTCTTCATTTTTCAAAAATGTCTCTGTGATGAAAGCACGTTGTACACCAGACCAACATCATGTTCTCAACTGAAACTGCATTCTCTCGATGAACCAACAGTCGTGGTCCCCCTCACTCTATCCCTCCCCTCGCTGCGTATCGATAGTTTGAAATCCATCCGTTCTTTCTGACGCACTCTATATTAGAACATCTGTCAACGGTAACAAAATCTGGGTGTCAATAGATATAGCAGGCACATTTGCGGCAAACGTAATTGTAGGTGTACTATCAAGAGACGGTCCAGGTAAAACCTTTTCATTGACTGTCGAGGTTTTCGATAAAGTGAATCATAATTCTATTGAAGTCTTTTTCATAATTCTATGTATCTTTTATGGTATCGTGAGGTTAGATACGAAGACGTTTGTATATTGTTATCTGCTAGACCTTAACGGAGTGTTGCATTTCTCATTTTTGGACTGTACTCTTCGGCGGTTTGTTTACGTCGGAAGTCAACACAGGCACTGGACATACAGTTGTATAACGTCTATGCACATGCAACCTGACGGCAAACCGCACAAATCCCTCATCTTTAATTATCATAATACACTGCTCTCTTAAATTGCCTGAGTATATTGGGGATTAAGTCAATGGCTTTCCCAAAACACGCTATTAAGTATTTCATATAAAATAATTTTCATCTCGAAAAGGAAGAAAAAATGAGCAAAATTGTGTTAAATTTTTTGTTTGAAATATCTCAAAGAATCACCTCCTGAAATTTATGGCATTGCTTACGGTTCACTCAGTGTAATCTATATTCGTGTTCATGACTTTAAGATGACACTTTTCGTCTGAACGTCGTGATTTTAAAGAATTGAGCGATAGAAAAAATATTATAGTGGACAAAGGGACTGGAATGCTACCTGCAGACTTACTAAAGGCTTTACCAAAAATGTTTGTAAAAATAGGCTTAAGGACTTTACTAATAGACGGTAGTGTATTATACACATTATTTAAAGGGTGTAATTGATGTTTTGTTATTTGAAGTGTTGTATCAGTGAAGGAGTGTGTTGTGTCAGTGAAGTGCGAAGTGTGTTAGTGAAGTGAGTTGTGTAAGTGAAGTGTGTTTCTGTCAGTGAAGTTTTATAGTTTAAAGTGGCAGTACAAAGTATTTGAATAGTGAAATGTTTTTGTGCGAGATCGTGCGTATTTGCTTGCTTTCCGAACAAAACCAATCCGCGGAAAGTCTAAAATTCCACATTCAGTATTCCCAACCTAACACACATAACAATTTCCCTCTTCTTTCCGCTTAAGTGACATATTGATTTTACTGCTTTAGGCTTTTAACATATTATTTTTTAGAGACGTTCAATATAGTAATAATTATAAATTGGAAACTTGCAATTTCACCTAAATTGCATTGTTAATTATTGTTTTTAAATATTTTCAAAAATTAAGTAAACTCTACAACTCCACTAAAGTTACTGCATTCGTGATGTAAGTAACATTAAGGAAGCCGTGAAAAAATCAACAAGATTCCAGACTCATCATAGACTGGGGGGAAAAAAAGACAGACGTATAACACGGCCTGCTGGAGTATAATAAACACAGAAAACATTTTAAAGCAACAATGTTGAAGATAAATATTTTTGTTTTGCAAATTTGCCGTCATTGAACAGAAACCAAGATGGAGATTTCATTGCAACTAATTAGAAATTCGTCTTTCAGGTATGTAATAAACGATCTTCGCACAAAATAATGTACGATACACGAGCGGTATGTTTTCTTTCAATTCTCGGAAATTAAAAAAGCTCAACTACGTTTCGCTTTTTCAAACTTTTCCTCGAACATGAAAACTTCAACATACCGCTCTTGTAACGCATATTAGGCCTAGTATTGAAATGTTAGTAAAATCAGGGTAGAATCAGTGAAATGTGTCTTAGTTCTAGTGCAGCGAGTGAGTTGTCAGGGAACTGAGTGTAATGCTGAAAGGTACTTGTGCAGGTATGAATATATCATACTCGTGGGTTTTGGTTCGAAATTAGAGTTAAGATACAAATTAGATTTACTTGTGTTATTTTGAGTGATCGTGCTTCATTTAATTTAGGATGCTCCTTGTTATTATTATTATTATTATTATTATTATTATTATTATTATTATTATTATTAATTGTATTTTTTATTGATTTTGTTAGTAATTGTCATTATTGAGTGTAATTAGTTATCACTGCCACACGATATATACCCATTTGCATTATGAATAAATACATATACATACAAAAGTGCCATGTACTAGTGATTAGTTTAATGTTTGCGTAATAAGGGACTATGTCATTTATTGCACCTTTTATTACATCTCGTATGAAAGCCAAGACACCTGTAAGAATGAAGCGGAGATGAAAGTCTGGCCGGAATCGAATCCCTGTCGTGTTGCTTTAGAACTGTGGCTCTCAATGAGTTATTGCTATCTTTGTATTGGAGTCTTTTCACGAACAATAATGGAAGGATATCCATGCGACCCATTGTGGTCCCTGGGCCAATATTTGAGAACCTCTGCGTAGTGGTAGGGAGAGAATTGAAGAAAAGAATAGAGGAAAATCCTTGCATTGAGTTGCTTTTCTTCTCTTCCTTTATCCATTTTTATTTTTGGAGAGAACCTGAAACCATTACTTCTCCGTAGATAATGGGATAGAACTGTCTGCTGTGGAAATACAATGCCGAGCTCTACGGGCGGTATCAACACATAAGCTCTTTCTTAGTGCATTTCGCGTAATTTTAACGTATTGTTTCCTAGAACATTATGTAATTACGTGTTTATATTTTCCATTTCTCTCGGGATTTATTAAAAAATCAGGAACCCTTTTAAATCCCTGAAAAATTCCTCTGAAGTAGTATAAAATATACTTGAACTAATGCTTAGGAAGGTTTATTTATTTATCTATTCATTTATTTATTTGTTTTAGGTATAATTTTTATTTATTATTATTATTATTATTATTATTATTATTATTATTTTACACAGTCATTACTTTATTTTTCCATTAACACTAATATCTAGGTAATTGTCATTGTCTCAGTGTAACACGTGCTGTGTTGATCATACTAATTGTACTATTCCTTTAGTTGTGAGATTATATTCATATGTATTAATTCTTTTTTTAAGTTCATACTTGTATACTAGAATGTATTTTCCTGCTTGTGATTATGTATTCAGTCTCTTTTTTATTATATATTTTTTTTTTTATTATCATTATTATTTTAAAGTTAATACTGATTGTGTATATGTATTCAATCTCTCTTTTTTTACTTTATTATGTTTATTATTATTTTTAAGTTAATATTTGTATACCGATATATATTTTTCTGTATGTGATTTGATCCTGGTTGAGTGGAAGAGAAGGCCTGATGGTCTTAACTCTGCCAGGGAAAATAAAACTATTATTATTTATTTATTTATTTATTTAAAATTAATTAATATAAAATGAAAATATAAGGGTCATTTTCTTCGTCAAATATTAATAGCTACAAGAATGAAGACTTAAATTACAGGCCCTATTGTGTATTTCAGACCTTCACCGTTGTGTATTGTATTGTATTGTATTTATTAACATTCCATGGTATTCATACGTTGCTTACAGCTAGAATATGGAACAAGTCAAAAAACTTAGTACTATTATAAAATCTTAATTTATAGTCACAGTCTAGATGAAATATATACAGACGAAATTTACATTATAATCTACTAGTACAACACAAAGTTTTAGTATCAACTTCATGAAGTGTTATTGAATGTCATGAATTCACCTACAGAATAGAAGGCGTGAGAAATTAGGTACTTCTTTAATTTGGCCTTAGATAATTTTATGTTTTGAGTTTCATTTTTTATATCGATAGGAGGCTATTAAAAATTTTTACTGCCATATAACGCACTCCTTTTTGATAGCACGATAGACTTGCCGATGGAGTATGAAAGTCATTTTTTGACGTGTATTTATGCTATGAACTGTTGAATTAGTTACAAAGTTTTCACGATTACATACGAGGAAGATTATTAATGGAAAGATATACTGACAAGCCATGGGCATTATTTGTCCTACACGATTCCCTAGATTTGGCACCTACTATTATTCTAATTACTCTTTTTTGTAATAGGAATATATTGTTACTATCTGTGGAATTTCCCCAGAATATTATTGCAAAACTCATTACCGAGTGGAAGTATGCAAAGTATATTGTTTTTAAGGTATTGATATTTACTATCTTTTGCATAGGTCTAATAGCAAAATATGCTGAATTTAGTTTGGGGGTAATTTCTTTAATATTATTTTTCCAATTTAACACATTATCGACTTTTAAGCCGAGAAATTTGATTTTGTTGTTTCTAATAGGGATATATTGTTAATTATTGCGCTTGAACTTTGCGAGGTTGAATTTGGATAGGATTTAAATTGAATTATGTTAATTTTGCTACATTTTAATACTAATTTATTGACTGAGAACCAGTCACATATTTTTAAGAGAATTTCTTCTGTTGAAGATTAGAATGTGTTGGAGTTATTGGCTGTAATTACTATACTTGTGTCATCTGAAAATAATATGGGATGACCTAAATCTTTTATTAGGGGGAGCAAGATCATTTATGAACACTAGAGAAGTAGGGGACCTAATATTGAACCTTGAGGAATTCCATTAAATTAGCACTGGAGTGTGATAAATGACAAGATGAGGTTTCTGAATTTGTAGAACTGTCATAAATAATTTACCATGCATAGCTATGAGTTCATAAACATGCAGTAGTATTTATGAACTACGTGTATTTTTTGCAGTAATTACATGTATTATAACAGAATTACCTTCAAATTGTTAATGTGAAGAATGATGTTTTTATGTTTCGAACTCAATTTTAAAATAAATGTGTATAGGCAAAATACTCTGAGCGAGAACTGAAGTTGATGTCACAAAATCTCCGAAGTTGATTGTATGCAGTTTGCAGTAAATTAGTGACCTGTGTTATGAAACGATGTGAATACATCAGTATTTAGAGTAGTGCTCAAAATAGCGATCTCCAAATAGAATCGAGTATTAAAACATCGAAGTATGGATTGTTTTATCCTCTCTACCAATAATTGTAGTTTGAATTCTTGCAAGAAGTTCATATGAAGGAACTTCTGGTGATTTGTAGAATTAGATTTTGTGTACAGAGGAAGGATTAATTATCTAATTACTCGAAGTTGTAATAAAGTATTGTGACTTGTAATAAAATTCTTTACTGAAACCGTACCGGATAGGGATTTCCAATTTCATATTCATTTTTTAGATTCCCTGTATTAATTCCAGAAGTTTGTATCAATAACGGAAACGCCCTGTATATACTACTTACTCTGATTAATCAGTGCATATGCCTTAATATATTAATTCCATTTATGTAATTATCTCCCGTGGCACTTTGTAGGCATTTCGTTAATGGCCAACAGTGTTAATGAACAGCGACCATCCTTGTATTATCGTGTGCTTCGGAAGTTTCGGTTTTGACAAAGATAAAAAGAAAGTTGGAGATGAAGAGAGGGGGAATTTTGCGCTCTGTAGTTGTAATATCGTGTTTAGCCAAATATAAGACATCATTTCCATCCGATTTTGTTTGAAAAATGGGGAAGATATGAGCGAAGCTGAATTGTAATAAAAAGGAAGCAAAGCTTGGAATGACTAGTAATATAAAAAAATGTGCACAAGTATTTTAAATTCACACTGCATTTCTACACGCATCATGAATCAATGTTGATTCGCTACTATGCTTTCCAGTATCTGTGACGAAAACATATCACATTATTAGCTACAATTCAAATTTAAACTAAAAATAGTGCAGTGATTTTTGCTAAGTTCAACAAAGAAAATAATTCAAAATATAATTTATTGGAACTTAATACTGTATCATGATATGTGTTTAAGGGGAGTGGGTAGTGATGCCTATGCAATTGAAACATTTCGATACAAAAGTTTAGTTCAATATTTCTAGGCTTTTAGTGCCCAGAGTGAAATAATAATTTCCATGCTTATACAATCAACCATTCTGAATTCAGTGGTATAAAAGACAACTGATTAGTTTCGTATCCAAGTGCAAAATAAAGGCCCTAACCGATAACCTCTTTTCCCACTTTGCTAAGTGTACCTCATTCTTCAGGTGCACATTATTTGCCACAATTTTCACTCATATACTTTGCATTTTGTTAAGTTATCAAGTAATGTATATTGTAAATTCTAAAGCAAAAGTTAGTTAAATACTTCACCCCTAGCGAAACAGAAAAAATATTGAATTTCGTTTAACAATTTTTGCAATTTTTTTCAATGAGTATATATTTTTTTCTCGTGTTATGTGTGTGACATTCTTAAAACCGTAGGTCTCTTGTGTAGAACACAGCCTGCAGAAAACACTGTAAAAATTTTATGTAAATTGATTCAGTAGTTTCAGAGAAAAATGCACTTGTTTTAAAAATATCAACTTATAGAAAACTGCATTTAAAAAAGGAATGAAGTATAAATTAGATGCACCGCTAAGTTTAAAGAGGTCATTTAAAGGGTATATCTGCAGAAATACCCCCCACATATTTATATTGTTTTAAAGAGGAAGTTTTGTACTCTTTTTTTTTAAACACAAAATAAAAAAAAATCGAATTTTTGACCCCTAATCACTACCTGGTCCCCTTAATTACGATTTAGATTTTCCCAGCCGAGATGTCCCCTTTTCCGTCGGATAAGTGACTACTTCTTGCAACTCTAGCAGGTGCAGAGAGTTTGTGTGGAAGAAAAAGACTGTTACGAAGAGTTTTTTTTGTGTACTTCAGTTTCATCTCCAATCATTGCTCCATATCATGTATCAGAAGTCAATTACTATATGCGTAGGTCTATGATAAACAGTGGATTCCGGTAATTCCATAGGCGCGAGGCCAAGAACCTCAACGTGCATGACAACGAAGGTAGTAAACGGAGGAAGTGACGGCAGGAAAAAGTGGGGATTAGTGGTTTCCAGACTCGAAGAGCGTATTCCGAATCTCACCGGTGAGCAATCCGATGGCATCATGGTGTTCCGAATTCCACCGATGGATACACTGATGCTCCACCGGTGTCGCACCGGTGCCATTAACTTGCAGAGGTGGTGGCAGTCTCCATCAGCCGCCATCAGTGAATCTGATTGGTTCTTGTATAAGGCGGGAATTAGCAGATGAATGACATCGTGCACTGTTGTATCATGGCGGTGTGTTCTGCTGTATTGTTTGTAATGAGCACAACGTAAAAACAATATGTTAATGGCTTATGAGCGAACATGTCAACGGACCAGTTATTACTATCGATTCAAGAAATAAATTGTTTATGCTCTCTTTTCTTTGAACGAGATGGCAGTACGGAAATTTCGCAAAATTTTGCTAGCGTAGCACAGACAACAACTTATACAGTCGCCATGACAGTCATCGATCCTTCCAGCAGTTTTGTTTCTTATTTCGCTGCAACGTGACGTCATTGATGCCACCGGACCGGTGAGATTCGGAATACGCTGAACGAAAATCATTGATGACGTCACCCCAAGGCCGAGTAAGATGAGAAGGGAATGAAGACTACGAGAGAGTAAAAGACAGTGGAGTTTTCCTGCAGATTAAGCAATCTAAACAAAGTAAATATAGGTCAGCAGGTGAAGAGTAAAGAGAAGGCAAGGAAAGAAGATAAAGTGAAAAGAAGAGATGTGTCGGCTAGTAAGGGAAGTGTAGGCAATGAGAAGCAAACAGAGAGTGGGAAGTAAATGTGTAATAGCAAAGAAAAACCAACCTACAATTTAAGAAATGGAGTGTAAGTGATGAACAAATTGCAAGGGATATTGAAAAGAAAAAGAATGGAGTGTAGTGGGAGAGAAAGAGTGAGATGATCATAATGTTATAAATAATGTAAAATGTATGAATGTAGTGTAAAGGTAGTTAATGAAATAGGGAAGTGGTGTAAAAAGTAAAGTAAGCGAGGACTATGAATAAACCATGATACATGCCAGTAAGGACTAAGAAGTAGGATAGACAGTGGGATAGAGAATACGAAAATATTTCGTCGTATAAGTAAAACAAGCAGTGGCGACTCGTGATAAAATATTATGTGTGTTCACTATTTTGTGTTCCAAAATCGAAGAGAATTTGAAATCGTACGTTTTTAGCCTAATAAGAAATGTCATGATTCCAATGTTTTACTGCCGAAAAAACCGTATATAAATTCAAAACTACATATAATAATAATAATAATAATAATAATAATAATAATAATAATAATAATAATAATAATGAAACTTAGTCTTTTTATTTCCAATTTTTCCTGCAAAGCCAGTTTACCCAGTTCTTTACTCTTCAGAATTACTTGAACAGAGTTCATTGTTTACGTTTGTTAAAAATTAATACATAAAACAATTTACAGAAGCGTGTGTTCCGTAATATACTGCATTTTGATTCACAACACACTGATACACTATAGCCTATACCAGTACTGTAATCCCATTCGCAGAGATTAATTACTATAAATACATGCCAGTAAATATTATTCTTAAATAATATACACCACCATACAAATATTTAAATTCATACCACCATCACATTCAGCCAGCACGTCTTTGAAAGCCAAACTATGCTATATGCCGACACTGAAGTATACTAATTCACAAACTACACTCTCGTAGCAGCACTGTACACACATCCACATAAAGTAAACGTTCCGACAGTGAGATGCTGACACCTGCAGGCTAAAATACAGACGTATTATATTTTCTCCTCGAGATATAGCACGTAAACGATAGGCATCGATGCACCTGACATCTGTAGGATAGATTCACTGTTCACTTAATGCTTTGTGCTCTTGACGAGTCATAAGCGGCCAGCGAAAGACAATTTTCTCCCGCGCATGCGTGAAATTCCTGTAACCTTCTTGAAAAGAGAACGGCTTGTACGTGAACGGATGTTGTCAAGTTTACATAAGAAGTTTATGCAAGATGCGGGAAGTTTAAAATACTCGATCCTGATGTTATACATTCCCACTACGCCAATACGGTATTAAATAATAAAACTAGTCGTGCATTAAAGGAAACAAGGTGTTCACGTGCTCTTGTGCTCTTATTGACGCACCGCCACTGAAAACATGAATGAGATAGAAACGATAAACGATAATGAATAGTATGAGTAGTGAAAATAGGGACTGAACTTAATACTAAACTAAATGTTAGGGATAGGGAATTAGTAAAACTATAAAAATATATAAAATCAAATTTCAATTCAATTTCAATATATTTCATTTGTTTCAAATTTTGAATATACCCATCATGTCGTTAGAAATAATCAATACTGGTAATCTTTCGTCTATATTTTGCATAAAACTTTCGACTAAACCTAGTGATATATCTGCAGTTTGTCTTGAAAATATACTGGCCAGGAATCGGTGAAATACTCACAAAAGGACCGTAAGAATTATATTTACTAGTTGTTTTCCTGTATTACAGGTAAGCTATTAGATGGGCTGCCTTTCGCAATAATAATGATTTCAATACAAGAATTAAGTTTCTATAAATTTATAACTAATATAAATTGAGAATTTATGAATTCCGGCAAAATGAATGACACAAGCTTTTGATTTCATGTGAACGAAATTTTTGCTACGAATATGATAAATAAGAGCATCCTACTGCAATACATACATGAGTTCTGTTCTGTTTTCTTACTTACTTAAGAAACTCGCAGGTTCATTGCCGCCCTCACATAAGCCCGCCATCGGTCCCTATCCTGTGCAAGATTAATCCAATCTCTTTCATCATATCCCACCTCCCTCAAATCCATTTTAATATTATCCTCCCATATACGTCTCGGCCTCCCCAAAGGTCTTTTTTCCTCCGGTCCCCCAACTAATACTCTATATGCATTTCTGGATTCGCCCTTAATGCTACATGCCCTGCCCATCTCAAACGTCTGGATTTAATGTTCCTAATTATGTCAGGTGAAGAATACAATGCGTGCAGCTCTGTGTTGTGTAACTTTCTCCATTCTCCTGTAACTTCATCCCTCTTAGCCCCAAATATTTTCCTAAGAACCTTATTCTCAAACACCCTTAATCTCTGTTCCTCGCTCAATGTGAAAGTCTAAGTTTCACAACCATACAGAATAACCGGTAATATAACTGTTTTATAAATTCTAACTTTCAGATTTTTTGACAGCAGACTAGATGACAAAAGCTTCTCAACCGAATGATAACAGCATTTCCCATATTTATTCTGCGTTTAATTTCCTCCCGAGTGTTATTTATATTTGTTACTGTTGCTCCAAGATATTTGAATTTTTTCGCCTCTTCGAAGGATAAATCTCCAATTTTTATGTTTCCATTTCGTACAATATTCTGTTCACGAGACATAATCATATACTTTGTCTTTTCGGGATTTACTTCCAAAAGTATCTCTTTACTTGCTTCAAGTAAAACTTCCGTGTTTTCCGTAAGCGTTTGTGGATATTCTCCTAACATATTCACGTCATCCGCATAGACAAGAAACTGATGTAACCCTTTCAATTCCAAACCCTCTGTGTTATCCTGAACTTTCCTAATGGTATATTCTAGAGCAAAGCTGTTCTTTTTTCAGTAAATGTAAATCTTAAAAATTTAGAATATTTTCTAAAGTAGCTACTTAAGTTTGTTTCGAATACTGCAATTTAGCCTGTAGCGTGGCAGTGGCGTCATTGATAAATTTTTGCCTTATAAATGTTTTTATTAAATATTTTCATGTTAGCCGCTTAAAACTGGCTTTTCATCGGAAATTCTACTTTAAAACTGAGTTCTTAAGGAAAGAGCAAATTCGTTGAGAGAGAAAGGAGATAATTAACTGCAGAAATTGGGGCAACCCCATTAAAACCTGACATCCTTCGCCAGATTCTAACAAAGAAGCTGCCATTTTGTGTCTCTCTTGCATGAAGTACGAGAGAAGATTAAAATTGTTTGGACGGTGCGCAGTTGGTTTATATCTTGAGTGTTGTGTGTGTGCAAGAGAGACGGAGAACGAGAGGTCTTGTCATCAACTCTTTATTTCATTTTATTTTATTTTAGTTTCTCCTTTTCTCCGCACTTAAGTAACATGCACATAAATTCTGTTACAACGACACCATTCATCTTATTTTACTCAGCCTTCCCCCCTTTTTTATATTTGTATTTCTACTTTACCTTGACCTTTCTTCGTTTCTTCTCGCTCTTTTTTTCTGGATACTTTGTAGTTACGCATACAAATGGATGACAGTAATTTGGGTTACAACTTTATGTGACCCTCATGTTTGACATAATGCCAAAAGGGGGAACGAGACGAAAAAATTAGAACAGGGACAAGGGGGTGTTCTGCAATGTTGAACTTGGCCTCCCGGCCGGGTCAGGGTTGATGACGTCACTGCCGGCATTGTCGCAGTCGTAACACGTACACTGTTACAATAATCGTGGGAAAACAAGCTGGAACTGAATTACGAGTTTTCAAGTTCCGCTTGACACATTTTATTATTGGTAACTGGTGGATTTCGTGTATAAGTACTGCTACTTAAGACTTGTGGTTAATAGTCTCTTCTCCGGTAAGGAATAAGATTCTGCTACAAATATAAAGAACTCGGGTTCGATATCAAAATACCGTCCTCTATCATAATTTGCCATTTGCTACACAACACTTGTTTTGCTACTTAAGAAAATCGGCGTTTGAAAATCATAGAGCTATAATCCCGTCGCTCTAATTTCCGGCAGCCAATCACGTTGCAGGTCGGCTGCATTTAAATGTGTGCGTCTTGTGATTCGCTGATGAATACGTTATGCATTTCCTAAGGCTGGATCACCGTTGCCAACATACCGCTCTACAATCTTGCTAACTTTTCAACAAAAAGCAGATAAATCTCTCCAGAGTTTGTTAAAAATCCCCAGAAATGTCGCTAAAAATTAATAATAAATATCACTAAATAAAAATAAGAGAAACATACATCTGAGGAGAAAAATATAATTTCCTCGTCGTCACCCTCTTCTGCGGAGTCTGGTTGTATTGTTGACGGCTGTGATGTTGAGGTGGAAGGTGTGGGAGCAGCTGATTGTGAATATACTACACTACACTACACTTTCTGGCAAATTGTAAGTGTGGAAATTTTCATTCAAGCGTTTGATCACAATTGTTTTTGTGAAATCTAACACTTTTTAAATCTTATATATTAAAATATATTAAAATCAGCAAAAACTACACTCTCATTTGCTTCACACGAACTGTCGGCACAAAATTCCAAAACTCAACTGCCTCAGGTCGGTTCGGAGTGGAAAATCTCTGCGTTGCGGGGAAGAACCAAGAATTAGCTGGAGCTCACGAGTGGTCACGTGTCAATCAAAGTTGCCGCCGTTTATGGGTGTTGGAGCAGTAGCATTGAGAGAGAGACCTAATCCGTGAGAATCACTGAATCAGCATCTTTCACCCCTGATCACTGATCACAAATATATGAGATCAGAGCTTTCACGTGTGAATCATTAGACAACTCAGTCATGCACCCATTCCTCTTCTAAAACTAAGAAGTACTTTAACTTATAAGAAAGGAAAAAGTGGAAGAATATAAAAATCAGCAGAAAAGTCGCTAATCGGATTTTACAAAATTTATCGCCGAGACTGATTCAAAATTCCCTAGATTTAGCGACTTATCGCTAAATATGGCAACACTGGGCTGGATAAATACTTAATATAATCGCCCGCAGTGTTGCCAAGTCAGCGGTTTTGTAGCTAAATCTGGTGTTTTCAGGACTGTGTCAGCTGCAGAATTTTACCTTCAGCGGCTAGCTATTTATTTAGCGTTTATTGATAATTCCGGCCTAGGGGAATTATATTTTAAATTTTTTTCTGTAAAAATAGTATAATTGTTTTTATACGTACTTGCGGACAACAATGTTAATCAATCATAAACCAGAGTTTAGTATGGTATTATCACACTTTTTCATTGTGCGAGTATAAAACATCAACGTTTTATGTTAACTTGACTTGGTGCAACCACGTCAATAACCGTTCATTAATATAGCCATTGGCGTGGCTCAGTCGGTTAAGGCTCTTGACTGCCGGTCTGAAGTTGCGCTCGAGCGCCAGTTCGATTCCCGCTTGGACTGATTACCTGGTTGGTTTTATTCCGAGGTTTTCCCCAACCGTAAGGTAAATGCCAGGTAATCTATGGCGAATCCTCGGCCTCATCTCGCCAAATACCATCTCGCTATCACCAATCTCATCGACGGTAAATAACCTCGTACTTGATACAGCGTCGTTAAATAACCAAATTAAAAAAATTATATACTGTTTACCTGAAGTAATAATTTGTATAAGAAAACACTAATAATTTTGTGCGAGATCGTGCGTATTTGCTTGGTTTCCGCACAAAACCAATCCATGGAAAGTCTAAAATTAAAAAAAAAATCATTAATAATTTCATACCCCGTTTACCCAAAGTAATAATCTGTAGATCCATTGCAACTTGTTAATTTCAATATATTAATGATCACTAATAATTTTGTATGGTTACTACGGAAACCATGCTAATAATATATTGGATTACTAATTTTGGTAAACAGTGAACGCGTAAAAGAAATGATCATTGGAGAAATGACCATTCGGGATAATGGCCATTCGGAAAGTAGGTTTCGGAGAAATGGTCATCCGGAGAAGTGCTCAGTTGGAAAGTTGATTTAGGAAAAATGGGTAGGCCTACAGAATAATTTTGATGAATATAGATAAAGAAACTAGCAATGGAAGTATCATTGTTTAGGTTACGTTCTGTAGTCTATTATTAGACTGTTTTTATTTATGTATTTCAGTACAGAGTCTGATTGTTTCTTATACCTCTGCGATTGTTTTGTCAGTTTTAGTTGCTATCTCTGCCTCGATCTACACACGTGATCGCTGCAATCACAGACAGTTGAATATCGGAAGTAGAGATAACAGGACACGGGAAGCTTATCTGCATTACAATCTCTGGTGGTTTGTCAGCTGTCATGGAAACGAAGTTTTGTCTGAAATGATGTGTTAACACACACACAGGACGGTTGAAATGTTACGTTCAGTTTACCTATGTAATCATTCAAAGGATCTGGTCGTGCCACTGTCATATGGCGGCTTCCGAATTGGGCACGAGGTTTCGTTTTCTAACAAGCCACATAAAAATTGTAGTGGACATGGCAATTGTGCAGCATTTAAATTATTAACAATCAGTTTCATATCCATGAATAGTCCACACCTGTGGAGTAACGGTCAGCTCGTCTGGCCGCGAAACCAGGTGGCCCGGGTTCGAATCCCGGTCGGGGCAAGTTACCTGTTGAGGTTTTGTCCGGGGTTTTCCCTCAACCCAATACGAGCAAATGCTGGGTTACTTTCGGTGCTGGACCCCGGACTCATTTCACCGGCATTATCACCTTCATTTCATTCATACGCTAAATAACCAGAGATGTTGATACAGCGTTCTAAATAACCCAATAAAATAAAATATCCGTGAATATATTTATTGTTTTTTCATGCTATCCAAAAGAAGTGAGTGTCCTTACGAAACTATAATGCAGTAATGTCAAAGCAAGCGCATTTTTCTAACCTTGACGTAGTGCGTGGGCATCAAGCGCTAAATATAGAAAGAGGAAGGGTTGTGCATATGAATAAGCAGCCTGTTGGATTAAGAAAACAGTGGTACACAAACTTCAAACGGAACGTGAAATTTTATGTCATTATTTTATATGGCTTCTTTCTGTTTGATATTATCTATATTGTCTGTAAAACAAAAGTACTAACACCAATTTCTTAATATTGCTGTTGTGTTTTAAATGTTAATAACATAATAAAGAGTTAAGAAGGAATATTCACATAAATTCCATAGTAGTGCAACTATACTGTGCTAAATGGATGAAACACATCATTCATAAAGAAAGTGATGCCCAAAAAAAAAAAAAAGAGATTGAGTATGGCATCAGTTGGAATTGGTATTTATGGTTCCTTTAGCCTATAAAAGTAATCAATATATTATTCAAAACAATATTACAGTACAAAACAAAGTTATCTAGGTGCTGTATATGTTTTAATTGTAACTAATATGCCATAACAAAACTCTCATCGCATTATGCTTTTAAGGTGATATTGATGAGCAACTTCATATCATCAGAATAATAAATTATTTTTGCAGTTTTTCACGGCCGGAGTCTATAGATGTAGATTCATTTTCCGGGCTGAGAGGCCGTGGTCTATTAGTTGGTTTTATACCAGACGTTTCGTCTGCAACTGCAGACATCTTCAGTGGAGTGGTATCCGAGGTCGCAAGACTTTCTCGGCGTACGCTCGCACAACCAGACCCAGGATCAGTTGCCTCAGGTACGCCGAGAAGAGTCTTGCGACCTCGGATACCACTCCACTGAAGATGTCTGCCGCAGTTGCAGACGAAACGTCTGGTATAAAACCAACTAATAGACCACGGCCTCTCAGCCCGGAAAATGAATCTACATCAATAAATTATTTTCTCGAAATGTACTGAAGCTATACAACACATAGGCACGTATCATTTGCTTATGATGTAACAGTAGTTACTTTGTTAATTCATTTCCTTACAAACAATTTCCATGCGAATATTTTAAAAAATTTCAATACACTATCTTCAATAGGCCTAATACGTATTTATGGTATATTAGATTTACGAAAAAATTCTGTAAGGCTACTAAATAAATAGGCCTATATTTGAAAATTTCACTTTTCTATTAAAAAAAAGTTGAGAAAATATTTATTTTGAAAAAAAAAAAATCAAACGTGTGAAAAATGAACATTAAAATTAAAACTTACATTCTTATAATGCACACATATTTCTCAGACAAATCTAAAAATTAACATGGATACAGTTTTAATAAGTTCTCTTCCCTTTATCTATTGAATCCGTGCTGGCCATCCCTGAATAAAGCTCTACCAAACGGCATATACTACCTCTTTCGTCTGTCTCTTTCCTTTCCGCTGTAAAGCGCTGAGGCGCTCCTGAGCTCTGAAGCGCGCGCTTGCTCCTATGGGCATCAATTGACATCACTGCTCTAATGTGTACTTCATGCAGTTGTTGTGCTCTGAGTTCTTCTATTTGCATATTTACGGTCTTGCTAATACAAACCTTTACACAGACGTTTAACTATCTTATACTTATACAGAGAATATCTCGTTTATAAGTCGTGTGTAACAATTGATCTACGTCATAGTTTCGTTATTACAGTATTTTATTAGGAAGGTAACAGAATAACTGAGATTCTTTATTGCATCCGATAGTGTGCGCTAGTGTGCCGCGCTAATATCGATAGTAGCCTACTACTGGGCCTGATCGATTACCATGCTATATTTTGATCTGAGAGTACAGTTACAGCAATATTATTCTAATTATTTTGTGGTTTTCGATTTGTTGTTCTGTGGTTACAAGGCAACAATCAGCATAAAATGATAATCGATACGAACAGCTGTTAGAGAGACGGCCATTTTTCTCTGTATATAACACTTAAACAGGGGATTTCGTGTGTAGGTCCATAACTACTAACTGCAAACCAATTCCATGTATAATTATACACAGCTTATACATCCATTACTTACGTATGGTTTATCAGTAACGTTTTCTATTCCAATCTGCATAAGACTTGCATGAAAATTATACACGGTTTATGGTAAGACCATAGAAATTTTTAACGTCAATACGTGTATAAAATAAGACCGACACATGGGTAGGCCTACCAGGACGGAAACAGCGATGTAATGCTTGCAGGGTGATCCATTCCGACATTGTAACTTCGTGAATAATAACACGATTAAGGCAAATGTGCTCTCTTTCGACCGGATATACGACTACGATGCGAGCATGACTTTGAGTTGACGCCGTGCAATCGTGAGGCGCGGATGGGAGCCAGCGGAGACTGGCGGCCATTTTGGACGTTGACGAAAATTTCCGGGCAGTAGGCCCTATATCTCGAGACACCGATGCGCTAGCGTTCTGATTTTGATGCCAAACTAAATATATCCCCTAGATCTGTTAATTTAAGCCATAAATATTAACTGAAAACCCATGGACGTGGTACCTGACACAGCAAAACCCATTTTTTTGTTTTAATTTGTTTTTCGAAGAAATGTTTCCATATTTTGTGTTATTTTAAAGTGTGTTCACATTTTAGGTGCAGTTAAGACTTCAAAAATGCTTACAGTATGAATAATGTCATTGCTTAAACTACTCAAATGATGTATTATATACGCGATTTATTTAATTTTGTTTGCGTCGTCAAACAATTCTCTAAACTTTAACCCATATTCATCGCTTCGGCTGAGACCCGGTTCCCCCGCGCATGATTCAATTCAGCACAGTCCATGCACGCAGTGCAGATTTCTGCCCATCACTGATTTCAACACTGCACTTGGGATACCTCGCTTCTAAACAAATAAAGTGAATGTCATAAAGATGTGAACAGAAATTCCACAATCATCAATCTGTCCTCAAATTTTGTTAATATTATCGTATCCTCTTTTTATATTGATTGTATTAATTTATTTCTACCTGTATTTCTATTTTTGTTATTATATTCTGTATTCTGTATATTTAAATAATGAATGAATGAATGGAACGAAGGAACCAGCAAACAAACAAACAAAGAAACGAACCGAATAAACAAACAAACGAAACGAACAAACAAACGAAACGAACAAACGAAACGAACAAACAAACGAAACGAACAAACGAAACGAACAAACAAACGAAACGAACAAACAAGCGAAACGAACAAACAAACGAAACAAACGAAACGAACGAACAAGCGAAACGAACAAACAAACGAAACGAACAAACAAACGAAACTAACAAACGAAACGAACGAACAAACAAACAAAACGAAACGAACAAACAAACGAAACGAATAAACAAACGAAACGAACAAACAAACGAAACGAACAAACAAACGAAAGGAACAAACAAACGAAAGGAACAAACAAACGAAACGAACAAACAAACGAAACAAACAAACAAACGAAACGAAACGAACAAACAAACGAAACGAACAAACAAACGAAACGAACTAACAAACAAACGAAACAAGCAAACAAAGGAAACGAGAAAACGAAACGAATCGAACCGAACAAACGAATCGAACCGAACAAACGAACAAACGAAACGAACCGAACCGAAAAAACACACGAAACGAACCGAACAAACAAACAAACGAACCGAACAAACAAACAAACAAACGAATCGAACAAACATACAAACGAACGAACCGAACAAACAAAGGAAACGAATCGAACAAACAAACGAAACGAACAAACAAAACAAGCAAACGAAACGAACAAACAAAAACAAGCAAACGAAACTAACAAACAAGCAAACGAAACGAACAAACAAACGAAACGAACGAAAAAAACAAACGAAACGAACAAACGAAACAAACAAAAGAAAGAAACAAACGAAAGAAACAAACGAAACAAACAAATCATATAATAGCAAGAGACTTAACTTCACTCATACCAGTATTTAATTTTTATCGGTTGTTTAACGACGCTATTACAGTGTGGTTACAATTGGTGGTATCGATCTTTATTTTACTCATGATTTGTATTTAAATTAGATACTAGTGCCCATTTTCTGACAAAAATAATTTCTTTTACACCCTTTTGTACGATGTTGCAATGCTGGCTGACAGCATGTAACGATTCCTCACGGACCGGTGATAACAAGGGGACGATGCATAATTGAAGGCATAATAAGAGTACCCGTACTGCGAGACAACTTGCATAAAATACCATCTTTATGCACCACAAATTGCACTCATACTCTGGGGTTTAAACCCGCTTCAAAGGCGTCAGAAAAAAATGAAGTGCGGTAATTCACAGTTGAGAGTAGACTGCAGTTCTGCAGATCTTTTGGGAGCAATTTCGTGATACATTATTATCTAACTTCAGAGTCTGCAAACAATGCAACACTTCAAATTTGTATTCACACACATAATTGCAGTAGTGTCTGTTTTCACTGTAGCTGTTGTTAATATTCTTCTAGAGACAAACTACAAGAAAACTTTCAACTACAGTAGGTCTATTTGTTTGCGATATGATATGAATGAACCCTATCTTAAACATCGTCGTTCACTTTAACTAACTTCATTTTCTCTTTACTTAACTCCTAGCGCATAACTAGATAGATAGATAGATGGATAGACAGACAGACAGACAGACAGAGACAGACAGATATGCTTTATTAAGTTTGGCTTGTGTCTATATACAATCAACTAAGTCAAGAAACAATCAACATAAGTCATAGCAACACATTCTTAAGCATACCATGAAAATCACTTATTCTATAATAGGGATGATTAGTAAAATGTTTTTTTTTAATACAATCTTAAAATGTCTCATATCCAAAAGTTTAACATCATTATCCAACATATTATAAAACTTTATACTTTGTTTCATAAATGAAGATTTTGTTTTTTCAAGTCTAATCAATGGTAACTTAATATCATTACAATATCTGGTAGCGTGCTCGTGATAGTCTTTACGTAAAGGAAGCTGAGTTTAATTTCTTTTAACACACAACAAACATGCATAAATATACAAAGATTGAAGTGTCATAATTTGAAATCTAATAAACAATGGTTTGCAATGTGCTACATAACTACTGCCAGATAAAATTCTAAGAGCCTTCTTTTGTAACAGAAAAATGTCATAAATACGTGAACAATTTCCCCTGAGTCTAATACCATAATTCAAGTGACAATGGAATAAGGCATAATATACTTTAAATAGAATTTCAAAATTGTGTCTTGCCGGACCTTCTTAAACAGTGTATTTCTAATTGTTCTTAGCAGCTGTTGAAATTTGGCTAATTTATTATCTATATCTCGAGAATGAATATAGGAGAGATTACAGCCAAGGTAATAAAAGCATTTACTTGCTCTACTCCAGAGTTATTGATAACTATTTTAGTTCTTATAGAATTTTTACCAATAAAGGCCATGGTTTTTGTTTTGTGTATAGAAATTTCTAAATTGTACTCTTTTGCTTTTTGATATAACCTATGAATTGCCATTTGTAAGTTGTCTTCGGTGTTAGCTAATAAGACCGCTAGCAGGCTACACTATCTATGACCATAAATATAATGACATCCGACAAGAACTAAATATCGCAGCCATTACAGAGACAATCCACAAGTATCGGAGCAACTGGCATGAGCATGTTCTACGGATGCCAAATGATAGACTACCCAGGAGATTATTAAATTACAGACCCCTTGGATACCGAGATCGTGGACGCCCGAAGACGCGATGGAGAGACCAGCTTTTCACCTGAGACGGAACAGGCCAAATGGCCTAAACCCTGATAGCTATTGATGATGATGATGATGATGATGATGATGATGATGATACTTTAACTAGCATGTCTTGTGCAATTACAGGTTTGATTCTTCAAGCAGATACAATGTCTGAGGTAATTTATTGGATAATTCATCAATATGTTTATTCCAGTTTAACTTCCTATCAAAAGTAAGACCAAGAAGCTTAGCATAATTAACTTCAATGTTACACATTTTAAATAACACATTTTGCGTCTTATCTTTGTTAACATATAAACCATTGTTATCAAACCAATTTTCAGAAGCTTGTACTGTTTCATCAACTTTCAATTGCATTTCATTTATATTCTCTCCAGTTATAAAAGTAGTATCATCTGCAAACATAACACATTCAGAAGTAGGTGCCATAAAAGCAGGTAAATCATTTACACCAATTACAAATACCAATAATTATAGAGTGGATAGACTGCCAAATATCCATGGGTCCAAAAGGTGGAGGGGACCACCCGTTATTGTTATTATTATTATTATTATTATTATTATTATTATTATTATTATTATTATTATTATATTTTTAAGTATTTCCTTCTTTCCTTATAATAGTATTGTTAACATTAAAATGAATCAGGAAACAAGTATGAACGTTTCATTATACGCTGACGACGTGGCAATATTGCAAAAAACTGAAGAAGACCTGCAAATCTCCCTGTACCATTTAAATAATGTATGTAAATTATATGGGCGGCCGGGTAGCTCAGTTGGTAGAGCAGCTGGCTACGGACTGGAAGGTCCGGGGTTCGATCCCAGGTGGTGACAGGATTCTTTCTCGTTGCCGATCTTTCAGAACGGCCCCGAGGTTCACTCAGCCTCCTATAAAATTGAGTACCGGGTCTTTCCCTGGGGTAAAAGGCGGTCAGAGCGTGGTGCTGACCACACCATCTCATTCTAATGCCTAGGTCATGGAAAGCATGGGGCTCTACCTCCATGCCCCCCCAAGTGCCTTCATGGTATGTTACGGGGATACCTTTACCTTTACCTTTATGTAAATTATATGAGCATTGTATTCTTCACCTAACATAATTAGGAACATTAAATGTCCACACCTGTGGAGTAACGGTCAGCACGTCTAGCCGCAAAACCAGGTGGCCCGGGTTCGATTCCCGGTCGGGGCAAGTTACCTGGTTAAGGTTTTTTCCGGGGTTTTCCCTCAACCCAATATGAGCAAATGCTGGGTAACTTTCGGTGTTGGACCCCGGAATTATTTCATCGGCATTATCACCTTCATCTCATTCAGACGCTAAATAACCTAAGTTGTTGATAAAGCGTCGTAAAATAACCTAAAAAAAACATTAAATCCAGACGTTTGAGATGGGCAGGGCGTGTAGCAGGTATGGGCGAATCCAGAAATGCATACAGTGTCTTAGTTGAGAGGCCGGAGGGAAAAAGACCTTTGGGAGGCAGAGACGTAGATGGGAAGATAATATTAAAATGGATTTGAGGGAGATGGGATACGATAGAGACTGGATTAATCTTGCTCAGGATAGGGACCAATGACGGGTTTATGTGAGGGCGGCAATGAACCTCCGGTTTCCTTAAAAGCCAGTAAGTATGTAAATTATATTATTTTTAAAATATCAACAGAGAGGACGAAAATAATGTCCTTCTGGGGCAAATCGCTTGTGAGATCAAAAATCACGCTTAATGACAACCCTATTGATCAAGTAAAAAACTTGAACTATCTAGGTTATGAACTAAACGTAAATAATGAAGCGGAAAAAGGCATAAAAAAGCAAAATTTCAAAATATATTTGGTATAGTGCATCGAACACTTAAAAAGAAAACAAGAAAAGAAACCAAGTTAAAGTTTTATGAAACAGTGGCTCTACCTTGCTCTACTGTTCCGAAACATGCGTATTTACACAGAAATCTGAAAGTAAAGTACAGAATGCGGAAACGAGCTTCCTCAGATGTAGAAAAGGATGCACAAGACTAGACCAACTAAGAAATTAAGAAATGAGAAACGAACTAAATATCTATGCCAGATTTGTATAATACACGTCACTATTCGTTAACAGAAAACCACACATTTAAATAACACAGAGCTTAGTTTGTGGATATAAAGGGAATAATTGAGCCAGGATCTGGTAGTTTTTATGAGTAGCTCAGTAGGTACAGCGTTAGCGCGCTCAGCCAAAGATCGTTGGTTTAATAACCCATTCACGGAACAATTGTTTCCTTGAAATTATTCGAGTATCTTTACAGAGAGTTATACCTGAAAGCCAGATTTGTATATTACAGGTCACTGTTCGTTAACCTAAAACCACAAATTTAAAGGCTCATTCACAATGAAAATTAAACATAACGTAAGCTTAACTTAAAAATGTAAACGTTACGGTAAAATCAAGCATTCTTATCATCATTCGCGAACATAAACATAACCGTAAAGATACTTGGTAACCATGGAAACATAACAACGACGTCATTTCCTCATATTCCGTCGTATACTTCAGCGCTCTACGATTGTATAATGTTTGAAAATCACGTAAACATAAGCATGAAAGTTTGCAACTCCAAACTTTCATGTTAACGTCCGACGGCAATGTTTATGTCGATGTTTATGTGAATCATTGTGAATGATCCCATTTGGTAACCTGGGCGCAAACTTCTGTGTTTATGTTACCGTTATGTTTAATTTTCATTGTGAATGGGCCTTAAGTCACACAGAGCTTTGGGTACACTCAATGCTGGGTCTCTGAGATCTTGCCAACCATTTGAAGTATGGGGATAAAAAACGGAATAATTGAGCCGGGATCCGGTCGAGTTCCTTGTAGCTCAATCGGTAGAGCGTTGGCACGCTCAGCCAAAGGTTCGATGTGCGGTCACAGAACAATTTTTCCAAGGAAGTTATTCAAATCAGTTTTACAGGAAGCTATTACTTAAAGCCAGATTTTGTTGTTTGCAAGTTTACAGGGATTTGTATTTTTGGAATGAAGTCCAGAATTGGTACGGTAGTGGAAACCTTGCCCAAAAGTGGGTCGCACTTTTAAAAAGTTCGGGAACCATTGGTCTAGACTACGGAACAACCTAAGGGTTGTCAATTGTTTACAAAAAGAACTTTAAACTGGTGTCTTCGTTGAGTTCTGGAGTAATATGCATGTGGGTAATAGGATCGAATTCTCCATACTACCACGTCATTCTTTTTTTCGTTCAACTATTTTTTTATTTTTCTGCAATTTATACATTTTTCGCCAATGAAATAGTAATATACGTTACAAGAGCGGTATGTTGACGTTTTCATGGTCGAGGAAAAAATTGAAAAAGCGAAACGTAGTTGAGCTTTTTTAATTTCCGAGAACATGAAAACAAACATACCGCTCGTGTATCGTACATTATTTTGTGCGAAGATCGTTTATTACATAACTGAAAGACGAATTTCTAATTAGTTGCAATGAAATCTCCATGTTGGTTTCTGTTTAATGACGGCAACTTCGGAAAACTTAATATCTTTCTTCAACATTGTTGCTATAAAATGTTTTCTGTGTTTACTATACTCCAGCAGGCCGTGATATACGTCTGTCTTTTTTCTTCCCCAGTCTATAAATGCGAACTTAAAACAAACGGTAAGGTTATGTAATGATTTATTTTTCATTTTAATGTTTTAACAATATTATTTATATAACATATTGCAGTAATAACATCCGCATCTGAAATCTTGTTGATTTTTTCACGGCTTCCTTAATGTTACTTGTATCAGGAATGCAATAAGTTTCGTGGAGTAGTAGACTTTACTTATTTTTTGCAAATATTTAAAAAACAATAATTGACATTACAATTTAGGTGAAATTGCAGTGGTAAGTTTCCAATTTATAATTATTACTATGTTAAACGTCTCTAAAAATAATATGTTAAAAGCCTAAAGCAGTAAAATGAATGTCGCGCTTAAGCGGTAAGAAGAGGGAAATTGTTATGTGTGTTACGTTGGGAATACTGAATGTGGTATTTCACTCTTACCGCGTATTGATTCTGTGCGGAAAACAAGCAAATACGCACGATCTCGCACAAAAGTATTTAAACACATTCCTCATTTACATCATACTTGTTGAATATTAGTTTCATCTTAAAAGAAAGCAGTCATCACTTTCGCCGTTATTTTTCTCCTCAGTACTGCAAACTTCGGCTCTGGACTTCTCAAACGAAAATGTTTTGCCAGTAAGTGAATTTCATTGTGAGTCTCTCGGAACGAGGCTCTTAGACTGGATGAAATGCTTGGTCTTTGTTACTGAAACCCTGAACACGAGCTTTTGTGTCTTGAGTCTGTCTTTGTATGGCAGTCGTTGTGTGTTTTGTGCCTCCCTTATAAATTTAAGAGTTACTTCAACTCGATTTGTAAAGCGATGGAACTTTGTGATAGGAATGCCGCAGGGACAAATATTCAGGTGCAAAGGAGAAGTACACTCACTCCTCGTTCCGAAGGGAGTTTAGTCCGGCGCCAGTTCCCTCCCTGCTGGAGGCAATGCTTTAACTTCCATAAGCGGGTTTAGAACGCAATAGCTTGAGAAATAAGATTTACCTACTTGTAGTTCAATCTAATATATGTTTAGGCTTATTGTATACTTTGTATAAAATCGAGAATTTTAATATGATTTGTAACAATGAGACATTCTAAATTTGAAAAAATTAGAAATGAAGCAATAAGAAGTAAATCAAAAAGAAAAAAGTTGTTCAATCATATGACTTATTTTAAGGTAAATTATAAAGTTATGAAACTTACATTTCATATATTGAAAGTGTTAATGGAGTGTCAAAAGTGGCTGAATTTCAACAAATCGAACTGTAATATTATCGTTTAAAATTATCGGTTTTTCTTTCACCACTATTGCTTCACAAATTGCTTCCTCGCTCGTAAAAATGTAAATAGATCTTCCTGTGTCCAAATTTTATTGTGCTTTTATTTTCTTCCTGCATTCTGTTCTGTCTTCCAGTCCATTTCTTCTAAACCTTTTACTCGCGTCCGTCTTCTAATATCATCCATCCAATTGCTTCTTGAACGACCTCTCTTTCTTCCTTCAGGTGGTATCTTGGTTCATTTTCGACAAGAAAGTGACATCCATCATTCTTGCAGTGGACTCTTCATATATTAAAAATAAATTAGGGCCTAGAACTATGCCTTGTGGAATACCTATATTAATAATTCGCGGGTGCTCGTGTAAAGGAGGTCAAGTATGAATTGGCTAAACTGGAATAAGTACAGATTTGAACTATCCACAATTACTTTTTTCTTGTGTTAAAGGGGTTAAGTTATTCTTCCATCTATGATGCAGTTAGAGTGCTGCATAATTTGTGACAAAGGGGTTTTGTTCAATACCAAAGGAGAGAAGTTTACATACCTTGACTTAACCCCCTTTACACGAGCAGCCGCGAATTGAAGGTTCACTTGAATAATTGTCAATTTTCGTTATTTGAATTCTGTCGTTAAGATACGATTTTATTAAGTTTATGCTCGACCATGCCGAAATGTAGTAATTATACACCTGGTAGCAGTCCTTCAATGCATGTCATTAAAGTACTTCAGGTTTTCGATTATTTTCGGATATGCAATCGAAAGACAACTAGCAAAACGTCACGCAGGCTGGAAATCCAATACTGTCGCAGAAGGTTATGTTCTGTTACTATAATAATTAGCGTTAATTGTAAATAATATTCAAATAAATTCAATTTGTCATCTCGTTTTTCAATGTCGAATTCAATTTCAAGGTTATATCAAGTTTAACGAGATTACATCAAGGTCGTCGACATTCGTTTCGGGGAAAAAATCAATACTTTCGCGTCTGCGCACATCTCACAATTCACGAGATTGCACAAGGTCAGTTCCCTTGCCATTCACATAAGATAACGTGAAAGTTATGAATAATTTCAAGTTAGAAATATGGTCGAGCATAAAAAGTCGTATGAAACTTGCCTATAATGGTAATTAAGATTCTGGTATGAAAATTATGAAACTCGCTTGCGCTCGTTTCATAAACATCCTCGCGTCTTTATTACTATCATTATAGGCTCGTTGCATAATGTACTATTAAAGCATTACCTTTGTTTCCTAATAAGTATAATTTTTCAATCTTGTAATTCTGCCCCGTGCATCATTATCGTCATCATCAGTATAGACTGTATAGTTCTAAAATATCATTAAATAAACAATGACCTCTAGATGTGCCGCTCTTGCAGTGATACATCGTTGCCGTGCTATGCTCCCTCAAACTTGACGCGGATGAGTCCTGTAATGGCGGTCATGGAAAAAGAATTGGCCGAAAAGAGACGAGAGATAAAACTGTCATGGCTTGATTTCTCTGCCAGGTGCAGGGGCTTGCAACTTTCTTTGTAATGTCGTTACAGGAATTTGAGGGCACAGAAAATGTTATTACAGCCATTACAAGTTGGAATTTCTCCCCGGAGAGCGAGCGGATGGAAAGTGAGGCAATGTTCTTGAGTACTGTAATCACAAGTTTCGTCGTACAGGCTGCCCCATCGCCTCTGTGTGTATGCGTCATTTGTTTTCATATAATGATCATAATCATCAACATATTAAATGGCTCAAATGTCGTTCGCCTTTACTTTTTCCTCCAGAAGCATGTTATATTCTAAACACAATTAGTAATCGAATACAGATTGGTCCGCAATAAACCGGGAACGACAACGAGAACGAGAACGGGAATATTGTTAAAATAAATGTATTTAAATATGAACTTTTACGTTCCCGTTCCCGGGCTCCGAAAAGCTTCCCGTTAATTGTGAATGCTCAAATTTAAATACATTTATTTGAACAATATTCCCGTTCTCGTTCTCGTTGTTTTCGTTCCCGGTTTATTGTGAACCATCCTTAAGCCTATAGATACTGTTCGATTATTCCTGACGAAAGATACGTGCTTTCTAGTGGGTAAGAAACAACTCCATGCTTCCAACGTCATGGTTTGCTTGTGCATCGAGTAACTATTGTATGCATTTAGAATAAACTACAAACAGAAATGGCATTTTTAGGTGTTGCCACAATACGTTAAGACGTAGAATACAGGCTGGGGTCCACACCTGTGGAGTAACGGTCAGCGCGTCTGGCCGCGAAACCAGGTGGCCCGGGTTCGAATCCCGGTCGGGGCAAGTTACCTGGTTGAGGTTTTTTCCAGGGTTTTCCCTCAACCCAAAATTAGCAAATGCTGGGTAACTTTCGGTGCTGGACCCCGGACCCATTTCACCGGCATTATCACCTTCATTTCATTCAGACGCTAAATAACCTAGATGTTGATACAGCGTCGTAAAATAACCCAATAAAATAAAATAAATACAGGCTGGTTCACAATAAACCGGGAACGAGAACAGGAAGCGAAGGACTTGAACGTGAAGATTTTAGATTCATAATAAACCGAGAACGGAAAGCGTATACTAGAGGTTTGTCATGGTGTGGAATTCAAATGCGAGTATTGTGTTTATAATATAAATATATTATGTATTATGTAAATATATTATGTAGAGAACGTGTTGTATGTGAGGTCCTATCCTGTCGTAGAATTGAATGCTTCAAATCAAAAAGAAAGTTTGCAATAATTATTGAAGCATATAAAACTATTCGAGCAAGAACAACATATTTCAAGTGAACAAGTATTAACACAACACTCTTTAGTAATGAAGTAGGCCTAACTATTGCAACATAGAAGAAAAAACTTCGATCTACCTCATCATACGTGAGCAAAAAATGTCATATAAAGATATGCCATAACCTCAATATTTTCAGAGTTACACTAATTTGAAGTTGTTAGTAAAATACCCTTCTTCTTTAGTTTTAAGGATAAAATAATATTACAAAAATAGAGAATGAACTATTCAGAATTATCATTTCTTTAATTCGCTAGTGTTCTGAAGCTAAAAATTGTGTTAATTGCTTTGTATAAATTTTGTTTTTCAATTTTCAGATAAAAATTACATCATTTTTACGCACTTAACACAAAAATTGTTACAAATCATACGACTTCAGGAACTTGATTTTTACAGTTTAATTATGCATTCTAATATACAGTCTTGAACAATTTACAAGAGTGGCGTGATTTGTAATAACAATTGTTGTGATAAATGCATAAGAAAATGTATAGTAATTTTGTAGTTAAACATCGAAAAAAAAAATTCTGTACGAAGCAACTATAGAATTCACAACACATTTTTGGCTTCAGAATACTAGTTAATGAAAGAAATGATACTCCTCAATAGTTCATTCTTTATCTATAATATTCCTTTAAACTTAAAACTCAAGAATAATGGTATTTTACAAACAACTTCAAATTAGTGTAACTCTAAACACTAAAGGCTTTACCAATAACCAAAAATGTATTTAAAAACAGGATTAAGGACTTTACTGATAGACGGTAGCATATTATACACACTCTTTAAAGGGTGTAATTGATATTTTGTTGTTTGAAGTGTTTTATCAGTGAAGAAGTGTGTTGTGTCAGTGAAGAGTGAAGTGTGTTGTGTAAGTGAAGTGTGTTTCTGTCAGTGAAGCTTCGTAGTTTATAGTGGCAGTGCAAAGCATTTGAACAGTGAAATGTTTTTGAAGTGTTAGTGAGATCAGGATAGAACCAGTGAAATGTGTCGTAGTTCCAGTGCAGTGAGTGAGTAGACAGTGAAATGAGTGTAGTGCTGAAAGGTACTTGTGTAGGTATGAACATATCATACTCGTGGGTTTTAGTTCGAAATTAGGGTTAAGATACGAGGGGGATCCAGGAAATAACGACCGTTCGCGCATACCCGCCGCGCAGCTGACTCTCCTTCCTTGGTTGAAGGTCAACTGGCTTCCTTAACATGTGTTCTCATAATGTTGTGAGTACTGGTTGCAACAAGTCGCCATTGTGCATTTTGTGTTACTTCAAAATGAACGACGTGATTGATAATCCCGCCGACTGTGAGGTGAGGAATGTGATTCGATTTTTGAATGCCCGACATTTGAAACCTGCAGAAATTTACCGGCAATTGAAAGAAGTGTATGGTGATACTATAATGAATAAAAGAAATGTGAGAAAATGGTGCGAAATGTTCAACAATGGGCGAACAAATGTCCACGATGAAATTCGACCCGGACGCCCATCACTCATCACAGAAGACCTGAAGACTAAAGTGAACGACAGAATCTTGCAAGACAGGCGCACATCACTCGACGAATTGCATATTGCCTTTCCTGACATTTCTCGTTCTTTGCTTGGTGAAATTGTGTCGCAACATCTTGGCTACCACAAAATCTGTGCACGATGGGTTCCAGGGCAACTGAGTGACCAACACAAAACTCAGAGAATGGCCTCAGCATTGACATTCTTGATGCGATATCACACAGATGGAGACGCCTTTCTTGATCAAATTGTGACTGGTGATGAGACCTGGGTGTCTCACAACACCCCAGAGACCAAGCGCCAATCACGTCAGTGGCATCATCCCTCATCACCCAAGAAACCGAGAAAATTCAAACAGACTCTCTCAACACAAAAAGTCATGGCTACTGTCTTTTGGGATCGCAAAGGTGTTCTTTTGCTGGATTTCATGCCAAAAGGCACTACGATCAATGCAAATCGTTATTGTGAGACTTTACGAAAACTACGGCGAGCCATCCAAAACAAGAGGCGAGGAATGCTTTCGAGAGGAGTTGTGCTTCTTCACGACAACGCCCGCCCGCCCGCACACTGCTGCTTCAACTCGAGAATTGCTGGATCAATTCGGTTTGGAAATCTTTGATCATCCGCCCTATAGTCCAGACCTTGCTCCTAGCGATATTCACCTTTTCACTAAGCTGAAAGACTTTCTGGGTGGTACGCGTTTTGGAAGTGATGAAGAGCTGAAGAAGACAGTGAACACCTGGCTTAATGAACTGGCGGCAGAGGAGTATAACACGGGAATTCTAAAGCTAGTGAACAGATACGACAAATGTTTAAATGTAGGTGGTGATTATGTAGAGAAGTAAAGGAAGCTTCAGTTATGTAACAGACTTGGTTTTTTCAAATAAATATATATTTTTAATTATTACAACAAAACGGTGGTTATTTCCTGGATCCCCTCTTACAAATTCGTTTTACTTTAAATGTTATTTTAAGTGATCGTGCTTCATTTAATTTAGGATGCTCCCTGTTATTATTATTATTATTATTATTATTATTATTATTATTATTATTATTATTATTATTATTATTAATTGTATTTTTATTAATTGTGTTTATTATTAATTGTATTTTTATTAGTTGTGTTTATTATTAATTGTCATTATTGAGTGTAATTAGTTATCACTGCCACCGGGTATGTACCCATTTGCAGTGTGAAGAAGTACATATATACCTACATACAATTCTGAAAATATTAAGATTAGGACAAATGTTTATAAGACATTTTTATGCTCAGAATGTCTTCGGAAATAAGCTCCGTAAGTAATGGTAAATCCTCGTGAATCACCCTATATCTCTATATCTACTGTGTTAAATATTTGTTAAGATTATTGCACTTAATGATTAAACACTTATGTTGTAGCCTATTCATATTAAAACTCAGGATAATTAGATATTGTTATGACATTGTATCTGTAGCTGCCCTAACAAGCCGAAAACATTAATACAAAATATTTTTTAACACTTAACAAGTATTAACATGTGTTAATGAAATTGTAAATGTGATAAGTCGTCGGACGAAAAATTTGAAGTTACTTTTGTATATTTTATAACAGACTTATCTGACAAACACAAAAATGTTTTATCATTAGTTTTGATACTGTTTATTATTGTTATTGATATTATTTTGTTTCTATATTTTTTGTTACAGAAAGGAAATATTATTTCCATGGATAAGGAGAAAAATTTGTTCCTGATATTTCTGAAAATACAACCTTGTGTTTTAAATAATTCTTTACAAAACATTTCATACAATAGAGAGAGACCTTCCTCAGCATGTGCGCAGTTCCGTGGAGTCTTTCTCTTTCACTCTCTTACTGAAAATTTGATGGGTTGCAAGGGGTAGTGAAGTGCATTCCATAACCTCTCCTACTCAAATCCCATCCTCACCTTCCCGTGGTGCAACCTGTTTTTAACAAACGAGGCTCTGGGGACGAAACCATAGCGTTGTAACGCTACCATCTAAATGAAGGAACTGTTATTTCAACATGCTGACCAGCCATGCCCTAGTATGTATAAATGTGTCCTAAGTTGTGAAGAAGGGATATGGTCGGTGGAGCTGTCTGACAATTCTCCTGGCTAGGTCATATGGACCCGCTAACCTACGACAGGTGTGGTTCTTCAAACAGTTTGGGGGTTGCGTGTATGTGCTCTAACCACCAGAATATATAAATATGGTGACTACATTAAAGCAGTTATACTTTTTTCTGCTCTTCTATATTGACGAGCAATAGAGTTAATGCCAAAGTTTTTAAATAAAACTGTAAACAAATTATTAAAGAATTAGAGAAAATAATTCAATTAAAAACTTCCACTTTATTGTTATAGATTTATTATTATAGATTTATTAATTTGTCCTACAGAATAATATCTGTAATATTGACAATTAATATTTGAGGAAAAAAATTCGCTCTGGCGCCTGGGATGAAACCCGGGTCCTTAGTTCTACGTACCAAGCGCTCTGACCACTGAGCTACGTCGAATTCAATCCACAGCACAGGACCGAACCCTCCCCCTTCAGTGCTTCCCTTTGTGGCCTGACTCCAAGTTAGGCATATATGTTGACGTATACGGTCCAATGTCAACTGCCATTATACTAGGAGCGCACTCAGCTGAGTGACTTGTTTGGCCGGGATTCCGCAGTTAAGTGCACAGTAATCTGTACAAATATATGCACTGCAGCTATGAGAATATTATAGATTTATTAGAAGGAGGAGGATTCGGTCCGGCGGTGTGGATTGAATTCGGCGTAGCTGAGTGGTCAGAGCGCTTGGTACTTAGAACCAAGGACCCGGGTTCGATCCCCGGCGCCGGAACGAATTTTTCTCCTCAAATATTAATTCCGCTTTATTGGTTAACAACAACAACTTTCAATTTGTTAATGCGTTGTTTCCCGGAAATATTTTTCAGATAATTTTGAATTCAGTTTAAAGTTAAGAAACAAATAGCGATCTGTATTTTGTTTCGTTTTCTCTTAATCGTTGTAATTCTTAACTCTCAATTTATTTATTTTCAGGATCTATTCAACTTTCATTTGGTGTTTCTGGCTGTTGGCATTGTATCATTTATAATTAAGCACACTCCTTTCCTATTACTTACTACTAGTTATGTTACCCAACTGCTTAACAGGACGTAGTATTGAATTATTTATTAAAGTTCATATTCCTACTGTTAGTCGCCGCTATCTGTGTCTTAAGTCTTCGAAGCATGCGCGTTGTATTCAAGGATAGCTTTCCTTGTTTTCTCAGCTTTTAAATTACTCTATTTTGGTAAAAATTAATATTGAAACAGAGTTCTTACACAAATCAGTTGAGAATGTTGTAATAGTTATTAGTATTAAATTTTACTCTGGGTTTATTTATGTTGATGAGTGTTAGCATCACATCAGTTATTCATAGATTTCAAAAAGACATATGACTCGGTTAAAAGAGACGTTTTATGCAATATTCTTATTAAATTTGATATTCCAAAGAAACTAGTTGATTAATTAAAATGTGCCTCAGTGAAACTTACAGCAGAGTCCGTATAGGCCAGTTTCTGTCGGATGTTTTTCCAATTCACTGATATTTTTCCTTGTTTTCTCAGCTTTTAAATTACTCTATTTTGGTATAAAATTATTATTGAAACAGAGTTCTTACACAAATCAGTTGGGAATATTGTAATAGTTATTAGTATTAAATTTTACTCTGGATTTATTTATGTTGATTGAGTGTTAGCATCACATCAGTTATTCATAGATTTCAAGAAGACATATGACTCGGTTAAAAGAGACGTTTTATGCAATATTCTTATTACTTTTGGTATTCTAAAGAACTATTGATTAATTAATATGTGCCTCAGTGAAACGTACAGCAGAGTCCGTATAGGCCAGTTTCTGTCTGATGCTTTTCCAATTCACTGCGAGCTAAATCAAGACGTTGCACTATCACCTTTACTTTTCAACTTTACTCTAGAATATGCTACTAGATAAATCCAGGATAACAGAGAGAGTTTGGAATTGAACGGATTATATCAGCTTATCTATGCTGATGACGTAAATTTGTTAGGAGAAAATCCACAAACTATTAGGGAAAACACGGGAATTTTACTTTAAGGAAGTAAAGCGATAGGTTTGGAAGTAAATCCCGAAAAGACAAAGTATATGATTATGTCTCATGACCAGAACATAGTAAGAAATGGAAATATAAAACTTGGAAATGTATTCTTTGAAGAGTTGGAAAAATTCAAATACGTTGGAGCAACAGTAACGAATGTAAATGACACTCTGTAGGAAATTAAACGCAGAATAAATATGGAAAATGCCTGTTATTATTCGGTTGAGAAGCTTTAGTCATCCAGTCTGCTCTAAAAAAACTGAAAGTTAGAATTTATAAAAACAGTTATATTACCGTTTGTTCTGTATGTTTGTGGAACTTGTACTCTCACTTCGAGACAAAAACAGAGGTTAAGAGTGTTCAAGAATAAGGTGCTTACGAAAATATTTTGGGTCTAAGAGGCATGAAGTTGCAGGAGAATGGAGAAAGTTACACAGCGCAGAACTGCACGCATTGTATTCTTCATCTGACATAATTAAAAATATTAAATCAATACATATGAGATGGGCAGGGCATGTAGCACGTATGGGCGAATCCAGAAATGCATATAGAGTGTTAGTTGGGAGGCCGGATGGAAAAAGAGCTTTGGGGAGGCAGAGACGTAGATGAGAGGATAATATTAAAATAGATTTGAGGAAGATGGGGTATGATGTTATGTAGAAACTAGATTAATCTTGCTTAGAATAGGGACCGATGGGGGCCTTATGTGATGGGACAATGAACGTCCAGGTACTTTAAAAGCCATAAGTAAGGATGTAAGTAAGTAAGTAAGTAAAGTGTTAGCATCAATTATGACAGATTTAATTACAATAATAATAATTCAATTTAAAAAAACTAATGAAAATGAAAGTTTAAATCTTTGTGGACAGTAAAATATATACACGACGTTAAAGTCTAAAGTAATTTTTATACGCATGAGTAATGTAATTTCAACTCAGATTAAAACACTTACGTAAGGAACTTCTTCATGGACTATAAATTAAAAGGTAATATAATTGTGCTTTTACCCTTTTACCATGGAAAGACTCATCATGCCGTGTTGGAAAGAGTGGGCGAAGAGAGGATGATGATGACACTGTTTACGAAGAGGAAAAGTAATTGGTTGAGTCACTGACTGAGGAGAAATTGCTTACTGAAGGATACACTTGAAGGAATGGTGAACGGGAGAAAATTTCAGGGTGGAAGAAGATATCAGATGATAGACAACATCTATATTAAGATGTAATGGAAATTACAAAATTGCTGGAGTTTTAATAAATGATCCCTCATTTTGGCAGAAAAAGTTTTTCGAAAAATAGTAGTTTTCAGAAATGTCAATTTTTGAATTTTCCTGCAAAATCCATCTGTCGTCAGTTTTGAGAACTAGCTATGAATGAATGAATTCCCTTCGAATAATTATGCTAATAAGTCGGCCGTTAAAATAAAAAAAACAATACTACAGTAAACAATATTACAAAACATGATCTGCAAGAATGCTGTATTTAGAGCTCAAAAAATTGTAATAAAATTTAAACTTATAAAAATAATTTGTAATTCTACACTGTGTAATTTTCTGTCAGCTAGATATTAAAAACTACAAAACTTGAGGTGGTTTGATGACATATTACCATTAAAAAAATATTATTGTAGTTAATTTCTGATGTGACTATTTTTCGTTAATTATACATTTAAATTGATGATATCAAAGTGAAACGTTTTGTGGTTATATTAGATGAAAATGGAGAAAACTTAAATTAGATTTTGATTTCTAAAAGTCATTTATAAATATCTGAAAGCTATAAAACTTACGTAAGATAATTAATTAAAAATCAAATATTTTTATAATTATTAATCAAGTGGGGTTGGGTCTTTATCATAGTTTAATGGCGTCAGATATTTATATGCTGAAAACTCTTCAGTATTGGTTCGAGTTTTTCCGGTGTTATGGAAGAAATAACTTTCCGAATGTCTGGTATTCTTCATCAAAATAAATGGTAATTTTTATTTGAATTTCTGCATGAAATATTTGCAGCATTTGCTACAAAACCAAGTAAGATATGATATGGAAATCATATGCAGAGTTTAAGAGGAAGGCAGAAAATAGAAAGATAGGAGAAAGCGGGTTTGCAGTGAAATGCCTGCCTTTGAGAAGAACACTATGAATGAATGAATAATTATGCTAATAACTTGAAAACTAATAAATCAACATAGTCAAATCTGTGACGCAGTGCGTGAAAATGTAGTAAAATTTAATTATAATAATTTTGGAACTGTAGAAGTCAAGAATTCAATCTCACATCCTTAAATGTATAAAAATAATTTTGAAAAATACATTATATCTCATATTTAATAAATAACGTCAGAACGTAGAGCTAAAATCAAACAATTTTCGAGTCCTTTTAAAGAAAAGTTTTTCTCTGTAAAATCATCTTCCATCCTAAAATCGTTTAATACTTTATCTATAGGCCTACAACTTTTAACTATATGTTGTATTACTTTATTTTTGTGGACTACTGTTCAGTACATAGGCCTACAACATTTGCAGACCCGGTTGAACAGTAAACTTCAGATTTAGTTATTTTATAATTTTTTTAGTTCCTTTTCTAGACCTAGATTTCTCTTACGCCGCAATGAAGCGAAATGTTTGCTGAAAGATTAGAACTGCCTACACCGGAAACAACACTCCAGACGTCTTGTCAGAGTGACCGACTGAGTTTGTTGCTACAAAAAAGTCAGAAAAATCTGAGACTTAAAAAAAGACTCGAGACGAAAGGGGGCGTATTAATGCGGGAAGTGGATTAGCATCGGGGGCGGGACAAACTCGCGGAAACTTTCTGTCAAAGAACATACTTCAGAGATAAAGAGCTTTCTAAACGCTCTGAGGACGCATGACGACGTGAGTGAGTGAGTGAGTGAGTGAGTGAGTGAGTGAGTGAGTGAGTGAGTGAGTGAGTGAGTGAGCGGGTGAGTGAGTGAGATATTATTTCTGTTACCTGCTTCGTTACTTTAATATCGGCCTCAATGGGTTTCATACTCGAGGTCCAAATTGCTCATTGTAATATGCTGATGTTCTAACAGGTCTTCTTGTGCTATGCGTTGGAGTCCTTCCTTCATAACCTTTCCTCTTTGCTTAAGGGGTTAGGTATAGTTTACAGCAGTAAAATTTTTGGAAATATTCAACATTTTTTTTCCTCCATTACTGTATCTTGTATTAATGTATCTTCTGCTATAAAAAATACATTTTTAAGATTTAAAAAAAATTATTTACATTTTTTTTTTTTCAAAATTCAGTTCACTGTACAGTGATGAAGCGTTTCCCACATAACTCATAAACTTGTTAACTTTTTCATGTTCTATCCTTTTGTTTCATTCCTTCGTATGAACAAGTGGACTTTCTAAGTTCGACAGAACAGAATTGAAAGTTCAGTCCAATAAGGGTAGTGGGTGTGGCAGGTGAAACGAATACAAATTCTTATTGGTTATCCATCAACGAATATAGTACTGTGCTTGCATTTTCTTCCCGCCCCGAGACTTAAGTATACGCTTCTAGTACCACAGTGGGTTTGGACAGTTCCGTCTCATAAACTGCACAATTCTCAAATAGAAAAAGGAGAGTTCATTAATTTAAAATCAGTGATCAATATGGATATCATAATCAATAAAATATTCTGTTTTCCTTTAAGAAAAGTATCATTACAAGACACAGAACTAATTCCCATTCAAATGACAAACCCATTTCTTAGTGCCCGTATAGGGACGTGTCTAATTCTCCTACGTAAGCAGTCGAACTATAGGATGTCGAACTTGATTTCTGTTTCACTTAAGAGCTCCCACTGTATAAGTAAATGCAATTTTATGTATTGTTGAGAAGCCTTTTCAAGTTGATTCTCCGTTAGAAGAAATACAACTTGGCCATGAGTGAATAACATAGTATCCAGTGTTGTGGCACATAATTTAAAATGCTTATTTAAAATTTCCTTGATTCACATAGGCCTATAGCTGCATCAGTGTGTATTAAAAAAAGAGTAGGGGACAGTGGACAGCCCTGTCTCACTCTATTATTATTATTATTATTATTATTATTATTATTATTATTATTATTATTATTATAATTGGAGATTTAGTCTTCGAAGAGGTGGAAAAATTCAAATGTCTTGGAGCAACAGTAACAAATATAAATGACACTCGGGAGGAAATTAAACGCAGAATAAATATGGCAAATGCCTGTTATTATTCGGTTGAGAAGCTTTTGTCATCTAGTCTGCTGTCTAGTCAAAAAATCTGAAAGTTAGAATTTATAAAACAGTTATATTACCGGTTGTTCTGCATGGTTGTGAAACTTGGACTCTCACTTTGAGAGAGGAACAGAGATTAAGGGTGTTTGAGAATAATGTTCTTAGGGAAATATTTTGGGCTAAGAGGGATGAAGTTACAGGAGAATGGAGAAAGTTACACAACGCAGAACTGCACGCATTGTATTCTTCACCTGACATAATATTAGGAACATTAAATCCAGACGTTTGAGATGGGCAGGGTATGTAGCACGTATGGGCGAATCCAGAAATTCATATAGAGTGTTAGTTGGGAGACCGGAGGGAAAAAGACCTTTCAGGAGGCCGAGACGTAGAAGGAAGGATAATATTAAAATGGATTTGAGGGAGGTGGGATATGAGGAGGGATATGATGACAGGATAGGGACCGATGGCGGGCTTATGTGAGGGCGGCAATGAACCTGCGGGTTCCTTAAAAGCCATTTGTAAATTTGTAAGTATTATTATTATTGTTATTATTATTATTATTATTATTATTATTATTATTATTATTATTATTATTATTATTAAATAACTAGTTTGATTAATTAAAATGTGTCTGACGTGAAATGGAAGCAGAGTCCGATGGTCAGTTTTGTTCTGATGCTTTTCCAATTCTGCTGGCTAAAGCCAAAAGATGCACTATCACCTTTTTTTTAAAATCGCTTTTATATGCCATTAGGAAAGTTCAGGATAACAGGCAGGGTTTGGAATTGAAATGGTTACATCAGCTTCTTGTCTATGCGGATGACGTTAATATATTTAGGAGAAAATACAAAACGATTAGGGAAAACAAGCGGAAATTTTATTTGAAGCAAGTAGACATAAGTTCTTTTGGAATTTCCTAAATTCTAGTCAAAAGACAAAGTATATGATTATGTCTCGTGACCAGAATATTGTACGAAACTGCATTATTAAATATAAAAATTGCATTTATCCTTCGAAGAGGTGGAAAAATTCAAATATCTTGGAGCAACAGTAACAAATATAAATGACACTTTGGGAGGAAATTAAAAACAGAATAAATATGGGAAATGCTTCCAGGAAATGATTCGACTAAAGCTTTTCCAGTCTGCTGTCCAAAAATCTGATCAATTATTTTATAAAACAGTTATATTACCGGTTTTCTGTATTTTTAGTTAAACTTGGATTTCACTCTGAGAATTTAGTAGAACATATTTCAGGGAACTGTTTGAGAATAAGGTAAATTAGGAAAATTTTGGGGCTAACTGAATGTTACAGGAGAATGGAGAAAGTTAATATATTAACAGAACTGATTGGTATTGTATTCTTCACTGACATAATTTTCTAGGTAACATTAAATCCAGACGTTTGAGATGGGCAGGGCATGTGTTGTAATTTAATAAAATAAATATAATTAATAAAATAAACCGGAGAAAAATTTCAGGCCGAGACGTAGATGGGAGGATAATATTAAAATGGATTTGAGGGAGGTGGGGTATGATGATAAGACTGGATTAATCTTGCTCAATTAGGCCGCTGGCGGGCTTATAAATGAACCTGCGGGTTTCTTAAAAGCCATTTGTAAATTTGTAATATTATTTTATTATTAATTATTATTAAATTATTATTAATTATTATTAAAAGTAAAGACATCCTGTTCATCTGTGGAAATACATTTTAATGACGCGCAATGGAATGAGTGGGATACGCCCTTTTGTTACAGAATGTGATACGCAGAGCAGTTAAAGTTGCAGTGATATTCGTAATAAAAATAAGCACCGTGCAGAGCTTCTTGTCGTTTCCCGTTATGAAGTCAAACTTTTTCTGCAGCAGTTTGCTCTTTCTATGGATGAAGTCCAAGAGTCAAAATTGCTGTCGAGGTACACGGATCTGCAATCTCTTTCAGGGTCGATGCCCCGGGGGAAAGAGAGGTTCTCATAACTTTCTGCCGCCAGTGATTGATGACTCTGTTGTCACCGGGTCAATTCCCGACGGAGGTCTCCGTCTTCATTATTGGGGCCGGCACATTGGCATGGTCATCTGCTCCTGGGGTCAGGTCACCCGATTCGTCGTCTCTCGTGGCACGAGGTCTTCCCTCCTTTTCATTTCGGGTTTTCCTCCATAGACGTCTTCTCGCAGAATCCAAGTTGACTCTGCGGTATAGCTACAGTCTATAGACTGCGGACTAAAAGAGCTCTGTGTCTGATAGAGGACTGATTTTGTATGTCTTGTAAACTTCTTTTCTTGGGATAAGAATCAGCAGAAGCGTGACGCCGACCATATGGCCAACTTCAATCGGCAGGGTCAAGGAAGTATAGGAACTCAATTGAGTCCAGGGCAACTTGTATCTTCTCACGAAAGGAGATAACTCAGAAGTTTTCGATATTTCGTTAACTTGACCATAAGTTATGCATCGTGCATATTTGTACTATATTTTAATTATTATTAACTGGAATTGGTGTGTGCTAAGTTGAAAGGGCACGTAGCCTAAAACAAAGGACAAATAAGAAGAATAATAAAAACAATAGAATATAAGAATAATGACAATAAGATATTACAATATTTAAAAAAAATACAATACTTTTTTACTTGGCTGTTTAACGACACTGTATCAACTACTTGGTTATTTAGCGTCAATGAGATTAGTGATAGCGAGATGGTAGAGGTCAGTCATATCAACTCATGCCCATGGGCGCAAAGCGCGCGCTTGAGAGCCCAGGAGAGCCTGAGCGTTTTACAGCGGAAAGGAAAGAGACAGACGAGTGAGGTAGTCTTATATGCCGCTTGGTCGAGCTATATACAGGGGTCCACACCTGTGGAGTAACGGTCAGCGCGTCTGGCCGCGAAACCAGGTGGCCCGGGTTCGAATCCCGGTCGGGGCAAGTTACCTGGTTGAGGTTTTATCCGGGGTTTTCCCTCAACCCAATACGAGCAAATGCTGGGTAACTTTCGGTGTTGGACCCTGTACTCATTTCACCGGCATTATCACCTTCATATCATTCAGACGCTAAATAACCTGAGATGTTGATACAGCGTCGTAAAATAACCCAATAAATTAATTATATACAGGGATGGCCAGCACTGATTCAATAGATAAAGTGAAGAGAATTTATTAAAAATGTAGGCCTATCCATGTTAATTTTTAGATTTGTCTGTGAAGTATAAGTGCATTATAAGAATGTAAGTTTTAATTTTAATGCTCATTTTTCACAAGTTTGCTTTTTATTCAAAAGAAATATTTTCTTAATTTTTTTACAGAAAAGTGAAATTTTCAGATGTTTATTTAGTAGCCTTACAGGTACTGAAACAATGTTTTCGTAAATCTAATATATCGTAAATACGTATTACTGAAGACAGTGTATTGAAAATTTTGAAAATATTCGTATGGAAAATGTTTGTAAGGAATTAAATTAATAAAGCAACTACTGTTATATCATAAACAAAAGATATGTGCCCATGTGTTGGTAAAACGTCAGTTCTACAACTTCAGCAGATTTCGCGAAAATAATTTAATATTCTGATGATAGGAGTTGCTCACCAAATGTTACCTTAAAAGCATAATGCGACAAGAGTTTTGTTATGTAATATTAGTTACAGTTAAAACATATACCTAGGTAACTTTGCTTTATACTATAATATTGTTTTGATTAGTTTATTGATTATATAAAATTCCCCCGAAAATAATCAGACTGATTAACATAACGCTAGCAAATACAATAGCGGTAGTTAAAATAAATAACAAACTAAGTGACAGTTTTCAAATTAACAGAGGAGTTAAACAAGAAGATCCGCTTTCTGCAACCCTTTTCATACTAGTGGTGGACTTGATAATCAAACAACTAGATATTAGAGGTAATATAAGCACAAGATTGGTACAATGTACAACATATGCAGATGATATATTACGAGTACTAATAGCAAGATCAAAGAAGGCATTAATTGAAAAGCTGGAAACTTTAATGGAAGAATCAGCACAATATGGATTAATCATAAATGCAAAGAAAACAAAATTTTTAAGATGTTCAGCCAAAAATATTGAACCAGAAAACTTACAGATGGATAATACTATTTTTGAAGGAGTAAAATCCTTCAGGTACTTGGGATCAATAGTAAACGACGAAAACAATATCGAGGAAGAAATAAACAATAGAATTTTATGGCAAATAAAGCATACTTTACAAATCTCAAAAGCAAATACGCATCTAAACAAGCAAAATTAAGACTATATTTAACAGTAATAAGACCAATTGTAACATATCCAAGTGAAACCTGACCCTAACTGAATTGTCTAAGCAAAAGCTCCTGGTTTTTGAAAGGAAAATATTAGGAAGGATATTTGGCCCAATAAAAGATGCAAACGATGAGTGGAGAGTTAGAAATAATAAAGAGTTAAACATTTTAATACAAAACCAACACATAGTAAACTATGTCAAAGCGCAAAGGGTGGCATGGTTCGGCCATATCAATCGTATGGACGACGGTAAAACAGTTAAGAAAATATATAAATGGAACCCCATCATTAAAAGAGCAAAAGGAAGACCAAAAAATAGATGGAAGGAAAACATAACCAACGATTTGAAAACACTAAATGTAAAGAATTGGCCAAATCTTGTTCATAACAGAAAAGGATGGCGTAAATTAATTGAGAAAGTCAAAACTTCGACGAAGTTGTAGCACCTACTGAAGAAGAAGAAGAAGAAGAAGAAGAAGAAGAAGTTTATTGATTACATTTATAACGCTAAATATACCACCAATACCAATTGCCAACTTATTATGTCATACTTAGTCTCTTTCTTTGGAATATCACTTTCTTTAAAAATGATGTTTCATTCACTTAGTCAAGTATAGTTGTACTGCTATGGAATATAAGTGAATATTCCTTCTTAACTCTTTATTATGTTATTAATCTTAAAATACAACTACAATATTAAGGAATACTTAGTCTTAGTAGGCCTACTTTTGTTTTACAGACAATATAATTATATAATATCGAACAGAAATAAGAAATATAAAAATAACGACATAAAATTTCACGTTCTGTTTGAAGTTTGTAAACCACTGTTATCTTAATCCAACAGGCTGCTTATTCATATACACAACCCTTCCTCCTTCCATATCTAGCGCTTGATGTTCGCGCACGACGTCAAGGTCATTTAATGCGCTTGCTTTGACATCACTGGTATAGGTATTCATCTGTGCTGCGGAATATGAACCAGACGCAACTCAACGAAACTCTTTCAAACATTTGAAATTAACATTTTACGGAATATTTAAACATGAACCTAATGTAGGCATGAAAGCAAGGAATGGTCGCACTGAATGTGACCACACACATCACGTTCAGATAAAACGCAATTTAAACGCCGTAAAATTAGTAACTCTACACTTAAAACTTTGAAGCTTAAATTTGTATAGGAGCAAATAATTTAGCCAATCACAAGACAGGAATGACGCGATAATGGAAGACAGAGGATAAAATCGGAAAACCGAATAAACCTGTCATCGTATTTCCCAGCGTGTTCTTCGCCCGCAGCTATTCTGCGTCGGACACCACCGTAAAACCTGCTCGCTTTATTGCAATTTGCGTCTAAACTCCGAAAACGAAACTCGTTTCTTTACTACCGAATCCTCTCATGAAGAACCTGACTGTCCACACCTGTGGAGTAACGGCTAGTGCGTCTGGCCGCGAAACCAGGTGGCCTGGGTTCGATTCCCGTTCGGGATAAGTTACCTGGTTGAGGTTTTTTCTGTGGTTTTCCCTCAACCCAATGTGAGCAAATGCTGGGTAACTTTTGGTGCTGGACCCCGGACACATTTCACCGGCATTATCACCTTCATATCATTCAGACGCTAAATAACCAAAGATGTTGATAAAGCGTCGTAAAATAACCTACTTAAATAAAAGAACCTTACACTATGAATAGTCGTAGAGGCTGAGTAATGTTTACTAGTCCTGTTACCTGGTCGTCTTTAAAGGTAAATTATCCGTTTATATGTTTCTGTGACGAAGAATTCTCGTCCTTTCTATATCAAGGTGTCAGGAATATTGATCAGTGAAATTATAGATAATTACGTTTCCGATCTGCTCTTGACCATCAGAGGTTCTCTCCATTCATTACCGGGATGTTATCTGTTACCAATATTTTAGAACAAAATGGTTAGTGTGCTTAAGCATAGTATTTCATCTTTATCAGACCCCCAACTTTTTTCTAGAAAAGGGTAGTATTTTATACGCAACAGCTTGAATTTATTCATTTAATTTATTTAACTAGCTAACTAGCTAGTGAGTACAAATTAAAATTATGAAACAAACATGTTTCTAGCCACTACCGTAAGGTCCACACCTGTAGAGTAACGGTCAGCGCGTCTGGCCGCGAAACCAAGTGGCCCGGTTTCGAATCCCGGTCGGGGCAAGTTACCTGGTTGAGGTTTTTCCGGGTTTTCCCTCAACCCAGTACGAGCAAATGCTGGGTAACTTTCGGTGCTGGACCCCGGACTCATTTCATCGGCATTATCACCTTCATTCCATTCAGACGCTAAATAACCTAGATGTTGATACAGCGTCGTAAAATAACCCAATAAAATAAAAAAAATAAACTACCGTAAAAGCCAGGCTCGTGTACGGTGTGGTCTTAGTCAATAATATAACATAAAATTTACAAGGACAGTTTACTAATACAGTAAGTAACTTACTTCGAACAAGTAAATGACTCACAAGACCAAAATAAAAAGAAGAAGGAGAAGAAGAAAGAGAAAAAGAGAGGAAAAAACACATTTAATATAAATTGACAATGAGACAGAAGCCAGTGATATTCAATAAAAACATGAATATAATTCACAGAAATACAAGGTAAAAAAATACACACATTTCTTAATATTATTTATCATGAATAATTTTATAAATTTCTTTTTTAAAAGGTTCAATTTAAAAATATTTGAAATTTGGAAAATGGTTTGTAATTTTATTATAAAGTCTTGGGCCGAAACCAGCACCATTTTTAAGGGCTGCACTTGTATGACATTTAGGCTCAATTAATGGGAAAGTAGACTTTTGTCTTCGAGTACGATATTCATGTCGATTAGATTTATGTTTTATTTGATTTCTGTGGTAGTTAGTTAGTAAACTATATTCATAAATTTCTTCAGTAGTTAGTACTTTAAAAATCTGTATAAATTAAATTTGTTGGGTGATCCACAATTTTTTGTTAGACAAATTTTTATTAATCTTCTGTGTAAGAAAATTAATGGAATAAGTACAGATGATGCCAACTCCATCCCAATTTATTATACCATATTGTAATAATGATTGTACCAAAGCTAAAAATATTATTCTCAATGCCTCCTTAGTGATAAAATTTCTAAGTATTAACTTTATTTCAACTAAAATAATAATTCTTTCTTGTACAATTCACATTAAACGCTTCGGCAACAATGGGTATTTGCTTTTCACACAGTAACACAGTATTCGTTAAAACTCCACTGAAACGACAATGACAATTCACTAGGACTATGAACAACAATGAACTGTTAATCTTAACATTATTTTTACAAGAACTATTTATTAATCAGAACTGAAAGTTCTCAGTTCACAGTTCTTCTAGCTCAGTCACTGAAGTTCACAGTATCTCGAACCACAGACCTTCAGAGACAGTCCACTTTCTTCAACATTGATCCTATAAAATGTTTTCTGCGTTTACTGCACTCGAACTCAGGCCTTCGGATGCCGTGATATACGCGGACGCACCTCCCAGTCGAACTGCCGGTACTTAAAACAAACTGGTTATGGATTTATTTTCATTTTACTCACTGACTGAATAAACTGAAAACTGTTCAGTTCGCTCGCGTTTCTTCTTTTGATAGCTAAGCCATAGTTGCGAGAAATTTCTATTGGTATGCAGAGAATGCTCTTCGAATTATCTGGATATCTCCACTTCGACGGACTTCTGGAAGAGTTAAAGAGTCCGTCCTCCTTCACTCCAACGTAGCAGTTGTGGTAAGTTTCAACTTATAATTCGTCGCGTTGACGTAATAATATGTTAAATCTGCCCTTCAGCATGCAGATGCTCCCCGTAAGCGTCTCGTCTGCCGCGCGCCCTGTTATGTGTATTCGAACCCCGAATGTGCAGCTGTCACAGTATTGTGAATTTATAAATTGTCTTTCTTATACTTGTACACATAAAATCAATTTGTTTATCCAAACGTAAATGCTAATCTATAATAATTCCTAAATATTTAACTTGTGTGTGAATTCTTCATCCGAAAGAGGACCCTGTTGACCAGGATGGAACCCGAGCTCCTTCGGTTGAAAGATAGGTACGGTAGCCATAGAGCAGTGGTTCACAGCCTTTGATAGATCGCGACCTGGTAAATTCTTTTCCTATAAGATGAGGGGAAGATCTCAACATATTTATTCGTAAATACCTTCCAAATTTCTTTTAAAGTTCATACTTTTAACTAGCATAAGTATTAATAACTAAATATGAAGTAGCCTAATCTTAAGACTTCAAGATTATTGGTACACTAAGAGAACGGTGTGATGTGTTGACAAATAATTTAATTAATTGTCACCTGCTTTATTAATGAAATTTTGTAGTATGTTGTATTCCGCAGAATCAACATCATTAATTAATTTATGCTAATTTTCATTTTCTGGCCACTAAAAGCTTATAAAATTTATAGCAGGGGGCGATTCCTCCATGAAGTATATGAGGATGATCCTACAGTTTAATTTCGTGCCTCTGACGATAGAAAACATATTGCAGCTTGCCCAAGTCAAGTCTGCGAGTGGGGATATCGGGATGGAATGTAGAGGAATGTAGAGGCAAAACACAGTTGCCACATAGGTCACTTGACGCTCAGATTTCAACGTGTTACATCGTTTAAAATACACTACGGAGCGCACGCACTTTTTGTCCTTGTCTTCAGATAAAGGCAACAGTTACGCTGTCTCCCTCCTCAGGCAACTTTCTCCACGCTTGCCAATCAGAACGCCAAACCTCACTGTCAAGCAGAAGTAGAAGTACAGTCTATTTCAAAGCGTCTTAAATTGTTACCGCTCTATGAACTGAAGCACAGTAGGAAAACTTTGCTGTCATATGAGACTGTACTGGTCTCCTCTCGTTACCGCCTCCTTTCACTACAGAACTGCCTCCAACTTCCCCTCTCGGCTCGCAGACTTAACTTGGTCGAGTTGTAATTACAGGTTTTGATTTTCAATGCGTCCCGAATAATAATTTCCTTTAAGCTTCCACTTTCTGTCGTGAGGTTTCACCACTGCACAGCTAAGAAATAATTTCCGAGGAACCATCCAAATATCTTAGAGCAAACGGTTTTTTCTAGCAGTGAAGTTAGTGGACAGGGGAGGGTGAGGAGGGCGGGGTATGGCTGACTTGAACCGCGTTTGAGGATGTGACCGCGTATCCTAATACTACAAACCTTCTTTCTGGGTGGTGGAGACCCTGTCAGAGACTACAATAAGAATTTTCAAGTATCGTCATAGCCTTCTTAAATGCAGTTCATTGTTCATTTTAAAAGAACAGAATAAACGAAGTAATAATTTAAAATTATATAAATTAGATACAAATAAATAAAATACGCTATAATAAATACAAGAATTAACAGGACTTTCAGATGGCAGGACAGCCTAAAGAATATTTCAAGTTGTATTTGATCATTTAGGATATTTAGAAGAATTTAACTGTAGCAAGAAATTAATTGCTTAAACTTACGATGGAGCATCGGTAAATATCGGGCAGTACAATGGCTTAGGAACCATCTTCGCAACTAAAAAGGGAAGAGAATCCAACTTCACTGCAAATAAATTGCCAGTTCCAGAATGATGAGTCAAAGACTAACATAGGGCTACTTGAATTGATTTTGCATATAGTCGTCAATCTCATATCCTACATACAAAAAATATCACGAGTCGCCACCGATTTATAACATCAATCATTATATTATTAAATTGATTTTAATGATACTTTAATTTCATTTCATTTATTATATTTCATAGATCTTACTTTAGCAATGAAGCTTTAAGACGTGGAACAAACAAGTCAACATTTTACAAGATTACAATTACAATTTTTACAATTTTGCAATTTTCTACAATTTTTTTTTTACAATTTTCTACAATCTTTTTACAATATTTTGGCGAGATATAGTGAGATGAGGTGAGGCCTAAGGATTCGCCAAAGATTACCTGGCATTTGCCTTATGGTTGGGGAAAACCTCGGTAAAAATCCAACCATGTAATCAGACCAAAGGGGGTAAAATGAAGTGTGGCTGAGGACTCGCCATAGACCATCCGGCATCAGTCCCAAGGCTGGGGAAAACCTCGGAAGAAACCAATCAATGAGACCAAACGGGGGATCCAACCCAGGCCCGAGCGCAGCTCCGGATCAGCAGGTCTGAAAAAGAAACGCTAATAGAAAGAATTATTATGTACCTACCGTAACTTACCACAGAAGTCAGCTGAGCAGGGGAAGCATCAGAAAAGTGTCAACATTTCGGCGAAGCATTATCGCGCATACACACTCAATTTTTTTTTGCATGCATTGTATGTAACTTTATGTATAGGCCTTAATAAATAATGTATAAATCTCTCAACTTGTCGCCCTCGGTAGCGTAGTTGGTATAGCGGTGGCCTTCTGTGCTGGAGGTTGTGGGTTCGATCCCGGCCGAGGTCGATGGCATTTAAGTGTGTTTATTGCGACAGGCTCATGTCAGTAGATATACTGGCATGTGAAAGAACTCCTGCGGGACAAAATTCCGGCACACCGGCAACGCAGATATAACCTCTGCAGTTGCGAGCGTCGTTAAATAAACCTTAATTTTGAATTTCTCTCAACTTTAAAACTATTTCCAACACTACCTATTATTATGAATTTAAAAACATAGCATATTAACATAGAAATCATTATAATTTATTGAAAAGTTTAACCTTGATTCTTAATATATTTTATTTTTATTAGATCTGAGAATTTTTAAGGTTTTAGCGATGCTAAACAACAACAAACAATCGAAACGTTTCTTTAAACAAATTTTAATTATTTTTTTGTAGTAAATTTAATTCATTGAGATTAATTTTTGTACTTCCACCTCAAACAATAATTCCATATTGAATAATTAATTTAATTGAGATTAATTTTTGTACCTCCACCTCAAACAATAATTATTGAATCATTAAATTTAATTTTTTACCTCCACCTCAAAAACAATAATGCCATATTGAATAATTAAATTTAATTGAGATTAATTTTTGTACTTCCACCTCAAACAATAATGCCATATTGAATAATTAAATTTAATTGAGATTAATTTTTGTACTTCCACCTCAAACAATAATGCCATATTGAATAATTAAATTTAATTAAGATTATTTTTGTAATTCCACCTCAAACAATAATGCCATATTGAATAATTAAATTTAATTGAGATTAATTTTTGTACTTCCACCTCAAACAATAATGCCATATTGAATAATTAAATTTAATTGAGATTAATTTTTGTACTTCCACCTCAAACAATAATGCCATATTGAATAATTAAATTTAATTGAGATTATTTTTGTAATTCCACCTCAAACAATAATGCCATATTGAATAATTAAATTTAATTTAGAATTAATTTTTTAGTTACTTTTTGTACTCACCTCAAATAATAATGCCATATTGAATAACTAAATTTAATTGAGTTTAATTTTTGTACCTTTTGTAATTCCACCTCAAACAATAATGCCATATTGAATAATTAAATTTAATTGAGATTAATTTTTGTACTTCCACCTCAAACAATAATGCCATATTGAATAATTAAATTTAATTGAGATTAATTTTTGTACTTCCACCTCAAACAATAATGCCATATTGAATAATTAAATTTAATTGAGATTAATTTTTGTACTTCCACCTCAAACAATAATGCCATATTGAATAATTAAATGTAATATTATTTTTGTACTTCCAAAACAATAATGCCATATTGAATAATTAAATAGGATTATTTTTGCTAAAATAATGATCAATATTGAGATTATTTTTTGTACTTCCACCTCAAACAATAATGTCATATTGAATAACAGACTGAAATAGGGCTAAAAGGATCACTTACTCAATTTTATATTAGACTGAGTACCCATAGCATCTATTTTGGATATTACTGGAAAATTAGCCAAACCTTCACTAGACTTGAACTCAGGTTCTCCCAGTACGTGGTCTGTCGCTGTACCGACAGAACCAACTTGGCTAAGTTGTCCATCCCTTTCTAATAGTTTACATGCATAATTTTTCTATTCAATATGTTACTAACTTCAACTAATGTTAAAGTTGTATACACATTGAGAGTCCTTCAATGAAATAAAAACAATATTACTTTACGGAACATTGCCACAATGCGTTTCATACATGTGGAACTACATTAAAGATAACATTGTGTGTTCCTCCATACCACAACTTTGCAGTTGTGTGGCTCCCGCTTTTGTCATAAGCTGCACTGGAAAGAATCCTCCACGCCTGATAGATAAATCTATTTATAGACCTGGTTTCTTGGACTGCACATTTCCTTCCCACCTTCTCTTCCCTTCCATTCCCGCCCCCGCGATCCGTGGGTCGATACTAGTGCGAGAGAGTGGTACTGCAGTGCAACCTAGCGGGAGATATTGGATCTAACACCTGGTGGTTTCCTCTCTTCTCATCCTTCATCCACCCCCGGAATCCTAATACATCCTAAATTCTATATCCCCCGCGGGCTTTTCACGGTCGACCTCACACTGTATTGGGTGGCATGTTAGGACGTCTCTGTTTTTCCTCAAGCTGTGAGTCTGTGTGTCTGCCTGCCTGCTTAGAGCCTTCGAAACATCGCACAGCGGTCGGAAATGCAAATATAACTAGGCAAAGTTGACAATTTCATACTTTTTAACAAAGTTGCGCGAAATTTTAAATCGTACGTTATTAATAATGTTGTTGCAGTTGAACAAAAATTTTCCTGCAAATCAAGATTTCAGGTATAACTCAATGTAAAGTTGATTTGAATAATTTCGATTGTTCCGGAGCCGGTATCGAACCCGGACCTTTGGTTTAACGTTCCCAACACTCTACCACTGAGCTACTCAGGAACTCTAACCGATCCAATTTTTCCCTCTATATCCACAGACCTCAAAGTGGGCTGACAACCGTCAAGCAACCAGCTTCGAGTGCACACTAACTCCGTGTGACTTAAATTGTGGTTTTCTGTTAACGAACAGTGACGTGTATTATGCAAATCAAGATTTCAGGTATAACTCACTGTAAAGTTGATTTGAATAATTTCGAGGGAAAAATTGTTCGGAGCCGGGTATCGAACCCGGGACCTTTGGTTTAACGTACCAACGCTCTACCACTGAGCTACTCGGGAACTCTAGTTCCCGAAAACCAAAGGTCCCGGGTTCGATACCCGGCTGTTTTTCCTCGAAATTATTCAAATCAACTTTACAGGAGTTAAAAAATACCTGAAATCTTGATTTGCATAATACACGTCATATTCGTTAACAGAAAACCACAATTTAAGTCACACGGAGTTAGTAATACTCGCAGTTGGTTGCTTGACGGTTGTCAGCCCACTTTGAGGTCTGTGGATATAGAGGAAAAATTGGATCGGTGTCGGTTAGAGTTCCCGAGTAGCTCAGTGGTAGAGCGTTCCAAAAAAGGTCCCCGGGTTCGATACCCGTCCGTAATTTTTCCTCGAAATTATAAAAATTTTCCTCTTAATTATAGGGGTGAAACATTACATTTTTATTTCAAGACAGAACTATCCAAAATCAGCTGGTCGAAACAAAACGAAATAAATGTATGTATGTATGTATGTATGTATTTATTACACTGCAATGGGTATGTACCCGGTGGCAGTGGTAACTAATTACACTCAATAATGACAATAATAAACTTATTAATTAAAATACAGTTAATAATAATACCAATAATTAATACAAATAATTAATACTAACAATAATTTATAATTATAATAATAATAATAATAATAATAATAATAATAATAATAATAATAATAATAATAATAGGGAATATCCTAAATTAAATGAAGCACGATCACTTAAAATAACATTTAAAATAAATCTAATTTGTATCTTAAATCTAAGTTCGAACTAAAACCCACGAGTATGATATGTTCATATCTGCACAAGCACCTTTCCACATTACACTCATTTCGCTGTCAACTCACTCACTGCACTGGAACTACGACACATTTCACTGATTCTATCCTGATTTCACTAACACTTCAAAAACATTTCACTGTTCAAATACTTTGCATTGCCACTATAAACTATAAAGCTTCCCTGACAGGAACACGTTTCACTGACACAACACACTTCACTGACACAACACACTTCACTGACACAACATAATTCTTCACTGATACAACACTTCAATAACAAAATATAATTTACATCCTTTACCTACTGTGTATAATTACCGTCTATTAGTAAAGTCCTTAAGCCTATTTTTAAATACGTTTTTGTTTTTGGTAAAGCCTTTAGTAAGTCTGCAGGTAAAGCATTCCAGTCCCTGATAGTAACGAAATGTTAAATCATTACCATCTTCTTCTACCCCGAACTCTTCTCCCGTTCACCATTCCTTCCATTGCATCCTTCAATAGGCAGTTTCTTCTCAAACCAATTCCTTTTGTTAATACTGGAAACACAGATATTCCGTATGAACCAGTTTACTGTTCTCCAACCAGGAGATAAACCGTGAAAGGAATGTGCTTACTACTGCGTCATCTGTTGGAGCGAAATAGATAATATTAGAGTTATAACGTCAGTTTAAAAATCATGCGCTCTCCTGCATGTTATTTCCTGTATGGAGGGATTAAAAGACCAGGGGCCATATTCATAGACATTCTTAGCGCGGGCTTCCGGTGGATGTTAGGCGAACTAACGTTTTTCGTATTCATAAACCAGTGTTAGTGATATGATATGATATGATATGATATGATATGATATGATATGATATGATATGATATGATATGATATGATATGATATATAATATGAATCCCGTACAAGTAACCAGTCGATAGCCGGGACTAGTTTAGCACGCTCGTAGCGTGGGCTAGCGAAACGTCTATGAATAGCACCGCAGGAGATTAACAGTGATCTAATTTTGTAACTAGGGTAGTATAAAAATGTGTATATCAGTGTTATTGTTTGTGCTGTGAGAGCTAACTAATAGAGATACGAGTACCCACGTGTGTGACCTTATGACATCAACATTCATTCACAGCATCACCCCGCTCACTCTCATTTCCTGGAGACTTTCTCGTGGTTGGAGTACAGTACTATTCCTTTGTAGAATGAAACCTAACTGAAATATAGGAGGTGAATAATCACATTTTTACAAACAATCGTTTTTATTTTTTTATTTTATTGGGTTATTTTACGTTGTATCAACATCTCAGGTTATTTAGCGTCTGAATGAAATGAAGGTGAGATAATGCCGGTGAAATGAGTCCGGGGTCCAGCACCGAAAGTTAACCAGCATTTGCTCGTATTGGGTTGAGGGAAAACCCCGGAAAAAACATCAACCAGGTAACGCCCCGATCAGGATTCAAACCCGGGCCACCTGGTTTCGCGGCCAGACGTGCTAACCGTTATTCAACAGGTGTGGTTTTGCTTCTTAATAATTATAGGGATGAAACATTAGATTTTTCATTTCAGGAGAGAACTATCCAAAATCAGCAGTTCGTAACCAAACCAAATGTTAAAATAGTAGAAAAAAAGGAGAAAAAAAAACAGAAATAAGAGTATTTATGTACCTATCTCAATTTTATTATACTAGTTTAAAAATTAAATCCGGCCTTCTGTGTTCTATCCAAGGGCATGTGTTTCACTGCAAACCCATCATTCTCCAATCTTTCCTATTTTCTGCCTTACTATTTGTCTCCTCCTCCAGCTTGGGGATTGGGCGAAAGGCTAACACCCCATCACCGTAAAAACAGCTTGTTACGAAACCTTCAAATAAGCCTCAATATGCCATTAGGAAAGTTCAGGATAACAGAGAGGGTTTGGAACTGAACGGGTTACATCAGATTCTTGTCTTTGCGGATGACGTGAATATGTTAGAAGAAAATACACAAACGATTAGGAAAAAACGGGAAATTCTACTTGAAGCAAGTGAAGAGATAGGGTTTAAAGTAAATCCCGAAAAGACTAAGTATATGATTATGTCTCGTGATGAGAATATTTTACGAAATGAAACTATGAAAGTTGGAGATTTATCCTTCGATGAGGTGGAAAAATTCAAATATCTTGGAGCAACAGTAACAAATGTAAATGACACTCGGGAGGAAATTAAACGCAGAATAAATATGGCAAATGCCTGTTATTATTCGGTTGAGAAGCTTTTGTCATCTAGTCTGCTGTCAAAAAGTCTGAAAGTTAGAATTTATAAAACAGTTATATTACCGGTTGTTCTGTATGGCTGTGAAACTTGAACTCTCACTTTGAGAGAGGAACAGAGATTGAGGGTTTTTGAGAATAAGGTTCTTAGGAAAATATTTGGGGCTAAGAGGGATGAAGTTACAGGAGAATGGAGTTACACAACGCATAGCTGCACGCATTTTATCCTTCACCTGACATAATTAGGAACATTAAATCCAGTCGTTTGAGATGGGCGGGGCATGTAGCACGTATGGGCGAATCCAGAAATGCATATAGAGTGTTAGTTGGGAGGCCAGAGGGGAAAAGACCTTTGGGGAGGCCGAGACGTAGAGGGGAAAATAATATTAAAAAGGATTTGAAGGAGGTGGGATATGATGGTAGGGACTGGATTAATCTTGCTCAGGATAGGGACCAATGGCGGGATTATGTGAGGGCGGCAATGAACCTCCGGGTTCCTTAAAAGCCAGTAAGTAAGTAAGTAAGTACTATTTGTCTCCTCAAATGATCCATATGTCTTTAATGTCGTCTATCATCTGATATCTTCTTCTGCCCCGAACTCTTCTTCCTTCACCATTCCTTCTAGTGCATCCTTCAGTAAGCACTCTTTCCAATACAGCTTCATTTCTTGTTATATTTGTTCACTTCACACGTTCCATTCTTCTCCACATCCATATTTCAAATGTTTGAGTAAATAATTAAGGAAAGAAATATGCAATATTTATTAGAAAAAACGAGAAATGGAAGGGAGACAGTCTAGGTATGAGAGAGAATAGAAGAGGATAGATAGCAATTCAGTTGAAACAAGAGAATATGAAGTAATCAGGAAATACTTGGCAAATGAATATATTAATAGAAAAGGGTGGTATGTATTAAAGGGATGATGGATCCAAAAGCAGAATTGTAAAGTTGGCTGACAAATAAATATCATATCATAACATAATTTCTATTCGCTTCTCTTCACTTCGTCGTAATGTACATGTTTCTATCCCATGCAGTGCTACATTCCACAAAAAAACACGTCACTAGCCTCTTCCTTAGTTCTTTCTCCAAAGGTCCTCAGAAGATGCTCCTTTTTTATTAAAAGCTTCCTTTCCCATTGCTATCCTCCTTTTGACTTCTTGACAGCAGCTCATGTTATTGCTTATAGTACACCCCAAGTATCTGAAGCTGTCCACTTACTCTACTACCTTATTTAGAATTCGCAAGTTTACCTTCTTTCTTCTCTTTCTGTGACCACGGCCTTCGTCTTATTTTCATTTATCTTCATCCCATATTGCTCACAGGTGTCATTTAGCTCCAGTAGCATATCCTTTAGTATCATTTCCTTTTCAGCCAACAACGCCATTATCATAAGCAAGTCTTATGTGCTTTATTCTTCTTCCTCTTACTATCACTCCTCCCATGTTCTGAAAACAGTTCTTTACTAAATCCTCCAAGTAGATGTTGAACAGGGTAGGTGATAAAGAGAATCCTTGACGTACTCCTCTCTTTATTTCATTTTCTTATGACTAGACTTCGTGGAATTGCCACGAGAATCGCGAGGTTTACTCTTAGACTGTCGTGCAAAGGATAGAGTATGCCTCTAATGTAAACACTGAGCAGTATATTGCGGTTACAATAAAACCTGTATCCTGCATTCGAGAAATATAATGAATGATCAGTGAAGTAGGAAATGTCTAAACATATAAATACACAATTATTTTATAGTGAGATATATTAACTCTTAAAATTTAATGTAAGATACTCACATCATCCTTGAATATGTGCATTGCAGTGAAGAGTTGCGTACATTTTGAGCGACTGCAAAGTAACCTCCTCGATGGTCACTTAAACAGTTTTTATTTTTGGAAAATGTACGTTCAACATCACACGATGTAATACATGCATATTTGAAGAACGGAAAGTCGCTACTTTTTAGTACACCAACTTCACATGTCTTGTCGTGACCCGATGGTACATCATTTATATACGAAGTTGTGAATAGGCAGAATTTTTAGCAATAATGTTTCTCAACTTACATTTCACTTTTTCTGAAATTAGTGAGTTGTTATTTTGGATAACGGTTTGCGACACTTTATCCATTATATTAAGGGCTTCTGAGAGTTTTAGTTTAGAAGATTCTAACAGGATGATGCTTTTGGACACGATTTTAATATAATATCTTCCAATAGCTGTTCAGAAGGCAATGATTTTACAGCTGCAACAGCAGAACTGTCTGTGCTATCCAATGCATCAATTACCTCCATTATTTTGCCGTAATGTTCTGTATAATAATTAACAGCATCCAACCACGTTCTCCAACGGGTCAAGACTGGCTGCGGGGGTAAGGGCATTCCAGGGGCAATTATTTGGAACAGCAACAGTCTCATTGTAATATGTTTGATTGAATTCTTGCCTGCACTGAACACATGTTAAGCTTTGACTATTCCAGCCACAGTAATGCAAAAACAAGTGCTTACATAGGTATACATTAGTTGTAGCTGCTCTATCTATTTGGACCGGTCACATCTCTTAACATGAACTGCTTATACTACGAGACCGGGCGGTCGCTCACCACCTCTATACTACCCTACATCGGCAACCTGATTGCATGCTGCGTGTGGCAATTCAACGAAGTCTACTTATGACATTTCTTCTGTCCCCGTTTCATTAACGTATTTTCAAACATAATAATGTGCTTAATAAATGTCAGATGCCATTTATTATTACTGTTATAATTTAGTTAATCAACAAGTTTTAAAGTGCAAGGACTTGTTATCCAGAGATATGTTGTAATGCTTGTGATTTTTAAAGGGGAATTTCTCGAGTAAAGATTGGTCCACAATAAACCGGAAATGAGAACCGAGAAACGTGAAGATTTTTTATTGACATTTAAACTGAGAACGGAAACGACTATGCATATCGATATGCATGTCAATAACGATATATAAAGTCGATATTACGCATTGTAATGTTATTTGTGTATACTTCAACAATGGCGTTCTCTCATGAGTACAAGCCTACCAACATAAACACAGGTTAACCAACTTCAAAATTTATGACGCAGAATATTTAAGAATTCAATTCACGTGGTAATGTGGATACTTATATACGTAACATATATTGAAAGTGATTCTACTGAATTTCTGGGTTAGTTAGGAATTATGCATTAAGAAGAAATTATTATGCCACGGCCTCCTTGCTGCAAAATAAACGACGATCAAATAGCTTTATGATGATAACAGAAAGAATATAATGGGCTGTGATCGGAAACGAGAACGGAAAAGTTAAAACTTCTCCTTCGCCAACTTTCACGTTCCCGTTCCCGGGCTCCAGTAAGCTTCTCATTAATTACTGTGAATGCTTACATTTAGTCCCGACGCTGTTATTTCCGGCGTGACTCCGCCTCTTTGCTTACGTCGTAGAAAGTGAAGGCTCTATAGAGTCTAGGTAGGTTTTTTTTACCTGGGGATTAATTGAAGTGAATTTTTATGGCAGGCAGAGTAACTATCTCATGCCCCCATGTTTTAAATTGCTTCCAGTGCACTTCATTAGAACCAGGTACCCAGCTTCGAAGCCGTTAGCCCTGTGAACTTACAGCATAATTATTTTCCCCTATTATCATAATACAGGTTTATTATCTAAGAAATTAGCAAGTTCTTTGTGATAGTAGAAGAGAAAGAGTGGGGGAAGGGAAGTGTCCGTGGCCCGTTTCTTTTAGGGCTCATCCCGACATTTGTCTTATTACTCAAGGGAAACCACGGAAAAACCTAGAGCAGGATGAGGTGTCGTGCTGACGACAAGCCAATTGGCTACAATGGGGTCATGAATATGTTGTGGTGGGAGGTTGTTATTTAATCATCATTTGAAGTACTCAAACATTAAAATACATATTAATTAGTTACAAAGAATTTAAAGCATCTATGCAGCCAATCGTTAGCCATTTTTGTTCTGACGTTCCCGAGCTACCATACGAGGGATCTATTTGCCACACCGTTAAACATTATCATATCGTGATGACCAAACGGAAGGTAATTCAGTATCGTTAGCCATTTTTGTTCTGAACGTTCCCTAAAATGGCGGGCGATTATATTAAGTAGCTACACAAGACGAAATGGGATCGCGATTGGCTGCCGGAAATTAGACCGTTAAACATTATCGTGTTCCGTAGCTCCTTTGATAATAAATCAAACGATGGTTAAACAAGCCGTGGTTAAAATGTAATTTATGTGCACCATTCATAATCACCGATTACTAAAACTTGGCTAGCTGACACCTCATTTAACCAGAGTAAAGTCATGAACAGTAATTGAGCGGAAAATAAAAACGTCTTCGTGTGCTTTCTGCGAACGCCAACGAAAGACCTAAAATGGCGGGCGATTATATTTTAAATGTATTTATCGAGCCTTGCAGAAATGATTCAGCGAATCCATCAAGACGTGACATAGAGAAAGAGATACTGGTATTCGAGTATTCCCTCTTAAAATACGTTAAATTACATAGAATCGTAGTAAGCAGACCTGGAGAAATATGATTGTTCTTGTGTCATTGGCTGAAATTTTCCGGAAATTAAAGAACCTTCACGCTCACGCTCTACGGGACTATAAAATAATCATTTATTTTAACAATTTTTTTAACCGCTCATTTTGGCCGTTCTCGTTTCCGTTCCGATCCACTGTAAAAATGCTTAATCGGGGATTAGTCACAATTTTAACCGATGGTTACACTAACCGACGTTGATGCACGTGGGCAGGCCTGTGTCTCCTCTGACAGTCCTGTTTGGTCTTACTGACTCAGAATAATAGTTCCTGGGATTAAAATGAAGAAACAACAGGCGGTGATGTGCGTGGCGTCAGCGCATGATAGATTGAGGTGGACAGTGCGCAGAAAGCCGTTATCTGCTGGTTCGACAACGCCATTATCCAGTACCTGCCGCGCTAAGTTAACGGCCGCACATAAAGCTTATCGTACACCACAGAGCTTTTAAAGCATGAGTGGAACTTGGTGGAGAACGCGACAGTTTTCCAAATCTAGGGTCGCCGCAAAGATTTGAGCCAGAAACGGTACATTGCCACAGACGATGTTTCAGTATGGAAGAGTTGGTGGCGCCAAGTTAAATAAACTATTATTATTATTATTATTATTATTATTATTATTATTATTATTATTATTATTATGGCCTATTACTAAAATAATTAGAGGTAATAATTTAAATGCTATTTTAATCTTTAATTTCATATTACTTAGTACATATCAACATTTATTGTATACTAGCAGTACTCCTGCGCTCCGCTGCACCCGTTAGAAATAAATATAAAGTAATTACATAATTAAAATAGGACGTTTGATCCAGGGAACATTCGTGTTTGATAGAAGGATCAATCGTTTAATATGTTACTTAATTTAAATTGCAACCAAATAATTAAAATGCGATAATTTTGGTCCAGAGACATTCATTTGGTGCAATGACAATTCCTTTAACCTGTCTCTTAATTTTTATTACATGCAACCACAGTTTAATGAAGATTGACATCATTTAGATTTAATGTGTATATTTTATTTTACTTGTTATAGGTTTCCATTGAATTATGGTAATAACTTAATTTTAACCCTTGTTTTCTACGTATTCAGTAAATGGCTCTTGGCCCACTATGGTTGTGAACCCTTCAAATAACTTAAATTATATTATATAATATTACATATATATATTATATTATATCAGAAGTTACTGTAATAACATTATAGCATTATGTCCATCTAGAGAAACTACACTTTCCAATGGTGAAATAATAATTAATTATACAAATCGGTTAATTTAGCTTCCGATATTACTTCATACAAACACAAACATTCTCTGTAGACTATCTCTCATAGCTTTCGATTGTTGCTGTCCAAGACCCCTTATAGACGAAGTCATTTGTTTTTTATTTCATTATACGGCCTTAGATGGCAGTTATTTTAATTTTAAAACTCATTTATCTCATTAAATATCAGTCCTATCAAAATGTTTCAAGGAATAAAACTTATCGAAAATTATTTTTAAAGAAACTTTTGTTATGTAACATTTTTCACAAAATCAATAATAAGCGAGATATTTCGATTTATTTAATTCAGGCCCCCTTATAACCCCCCTTTTAAATAATGTATTTTGAATGCCATATAGCCTAAAATCTAAGTTACAACGAACATAATTTATATTCCAATTTTCATCGAAATCCGTTCAGCCATTATCGCGTGAAAAGGTAACAAACATACAGACAGACAGACAGACAGACATACAAACAAAAATTTCAAAAAAGCGATTTTCGGTTTCAGGGTCGTTAATTATATGTTAGGACCAATTATTTTTGGAAAATCGAAAATTACCACAAAAATTTCGGCTACAGATTTATTATTAGTATAGATATACTTAAATCTTAACGGTCTTACTAATAAAAACTCTATATACAGACGTTTAACTGTCTTATACTGATACAATGAGTAGCTCGTTTATAAGTCGTGTGTAAATTCCTTACTAATAATCACTACATACGTCGTGTATAACAGTATAACTGTTACACAGCTACGTCATAGTTTCGTCATTACTTCGTTACGAAAGGTAATAAAATATCTGAGGTTCTCTACTGGATCCGGTAGAGCGCTCTAGTGTGGCGTGTTAAATATCGATAGTACAACTGGCTCTAATCGATTACCACACTACATTTTGGTCAAAGAGTACAAGCTACAGCAATATTATTCTAATAATTCTATGATCTTTGGTTTGTTTTTGTGTGGTTACAAGGTAAACATCATCATAAAATGACAGTCGATACGAACAGCTATTAAAGGGGCGGCCATTTTTTCCCTATATAAAACGCTTAAACAAGGAGTTTCGTGTATATAACTACTGCAAAGCAATTCCCATTGTATAGTTACAGATTGTTTATACGTCCATAGCTTATTCACGGTTTATTATTAACGTTTTCTGTCTCAACTCTGCATAAGTCTTGTATAAAACTATTCACGGTTTATTAGTAAGACTGTTAGTTATTATTCCCGTTATTATTTTATTTTTGTTTACTTCAACCTTTTCGGCAATCTGTAAATTCAGTAGGTTGTTATGTACTAAACTATTACTAAACTAACAAGATTACTTGACCTAACATTTTAAGCACTGCTGTGGAAGGTTATATCCATTTGTAAGTTTAATAGAATGGGAAGAAAATTGTTAGCTTGAACATTGTAATGATTTATGGAGGGCAATACTTATGGTGATATGAAGCAGTTTACATTATCTTGATTATGCACATTACATAATATGCTCGTTGCGCATATTTACAAATATTTCGATGGAAATGTGTAGGCGTCCGTGGCGTAGTTTACAGACTTCGGAAAAATCGCACAATCCCCGAGGAAATATCGATTTTGCCAAAAGAATAAATTGCTAAATAGCTTGATGTAATATCTTTGACTATTACACTTTTACTACGTCACACTACTTTTGACCAATAAACGCTACGAAATGACGTCTTTCAACCAATCATGGCTGCTTATCGCACAATTTTATCGCGTCCCTAGCATTTGTTTAATTTTATCGCGTCCCTAGCATTTGTTTATTTTTATCACTACTCTAGCATTTGTTTCTTTGTTTGCCAAAATTTCAAACTGAACTGGTTTGGACGTCAAAAAACAGAAAACTACAAACCACTCCAGTCGATGCACAGCACTTTCAAATATGACTCGCATTGGCATTCAAGAACAAGAATTAATAAAGATCACTGGTCATATATGAAGAGCACCATTCGGAAATCCTGAATAAGTTGATGGATACACCATGTACATCAACGATTTCACTTCTTTACGCACACGTCCAATATAACATCAACTGAACCACCAACCACTAAAACATTCAAATTTGAAAATTGTATTTCAATAATTGTTTCTTTTAAAATTATTCATGTTTATTTTTTATTTCATCATCGTTAATTGAAACGTTTCTTGTTTATTCCATCATCCATAATTAAAACTTTTCTAACACTTGTTTATATTATTTAGGTTATGTTTGTAATAGCTTCTGCAGTATGATATTATGGATAGACACGTATCAGAGATTGTTTAATACTAAGATTTATTGAAAATCATCTGTCAAGTGACGTTGGTTACTGGGATCCAGATGATTGAAGTGGAATTCAAATGTTTTAATAAAAATGAAACTGAATCAACAAAGCCTTCTTGACTAGTAACCGTCCACAGAGTTCAATGAAGATTCCAGAGTTGGCACAACTGATAATAAGAAAACATAATCATAAAACACTACTGCCAACTAGCGTAATGTTGAGATGGTACAATAATACATTTGAAGACAGTTGTATTTTCGTAAGCCAATTAATATTTTATTATATTGGAGTACTTTGTTACTTCTAATCTATATATAGGCCTATATAATTTGAACTGGTAATGGAAATTACGGGAAAACGGCTCAACGGATTTTAATAAATGGCCCCTCATTTTGAAGCTTGGAACCCAAAGTTTTTCGGAAAGGTAGTAGTTTTTAGTGAAATGTCAATTTTCCTACATAATTTTCCTGTTTTCCAAAATCCATCTGTTGTCAGTTTTGAGAACTAATTTTATCGAATCATGGCCGACTTGATTGAATTTCAGAACAAAACACACACTACAATAAACAATAGGCTATTACACGAAGGCCATGACCTGCAGGATTGCCGACATATTTAGAGCTCAATTCAATTTGTTATTAAAAACTGATTCTGTAGTGTATAATAATTTTCTGAGTACAGCTGTGTATTGGATATTCAAATCTACGAAAGTTGAGGTGGTTTGATGACATTATTATCATCATTAGAAATTAAATATTATTGTAGTTAATATCATGATGCATCTATTTTTCATTAATTGTACATAATATTAATACTATATTGAGGACATGAAAGTGAAACGTTTTGAGGTTATGTAAGTAAATGTAGAGAATATCTTAATTTAGATCTTCATTTCTATAATTTACTGAGTGGCTGCTAGATATAATTACAAAACTTAAGTAAGATAATAATATTGTTATTAAAAATCAAATATTTTTATACTTATTAGCCCAGTGGGGTTGGGTCTTTTTCATATACTTAATGACGGTGTAGTGTAGATATTGATATGTGTCATTGTCTGCAGTACTGGCTCGAGAGAGCGCAAAAATTACAGTTCCTAAGGAAAGATCAAAAGGTATTACTTACTGATAAAATAAGAGGCCTAGAAAATTTTGTAGTCTCCAGATCATTTCAGCAAGATCTCTTAGTAGGATAAAATGATTTTACGCTCTACATTTCAAGTTCTACATGCAGCAGCTATATGAAAATGCTATTGTTCGAAAGCTTAGCAAACCTGACATTTTTTAAACTTTCGCCTACAATCCACAATGACCTGAAATAGCTACTGCTATCGTCCTGACATTGATACTTGTGTTTTCGCGTTGAAACTCAAAAACTGAAGTTGGATAGGTTCAAGAGAAAGTATTTGGCCTAAAAAATCCATTCAGAGGGAGTATGTTTCATTATTATGGAAGCAAATAACTGTTAAAAAGACAAGTATTCTTCATTGAAAATAAATCTGAAAAATTTTTATTTGATCGTCTAACGAACTTAGTTTGCAGCAGCATTTGCTGCACAAGCAACTAGTCTTTATATACTTTCTTCTAATCGTGTAATAGTCAATTAAATCCCACTCGAGTTTTGATTTTCTCTAGATAAATTTGCTCGTGTTCCACTCGCAGATTTATCGATAAAATCAAAACCTCTAGTGAGATTACTGTTGCTAATACCACGTCTTTTCATGGCAGATAATGTTAAAGAGCATGTGACTGAAAAATGTATGCATAATAATAAGTATATTGCTCTCCAGTTTGATGAGTCCACTGATGTAGCACACTTGACCCAGATTGTGTGTTTTGTAAGAAGTTCGTGAAGAATTTTTCTTCTGTGTACCACTAACTACTCATATAGTTTATGCAGGCACTTTCTCCATAATTGATGCTTTCATAAATAGGCCTACTAATGAGCTAAGGATGAATATATGGGAGTTTGCAGTGATAGGGCAAGGTTCACTGACAGTTGCTCCACAAACCCACTTCACCCACTGCAGTATTCACAGACATAATCTAGTGGCCAAATAGTAATATGCGTTACAAGAGCGGTATGTTGAAGTTTTCATGTTCCAGGAAAAGTTTGAAAAAGCGAAACGTAGTTGAGCTTTTTTAATTTCCGAGAATTAAAAGAAAACATACCGCTCGTGTATCGTACATTATTTTCTGCGAAGATCGTTTATTATATACCTGAAAGAGGAATTTCTAATTAGTTGCAATGAAATCTCCATCTTGGTTTCTGTTTAATGACGGCAACTTCGGAAAACCAAAATATCTTTCTTCAACACTGTTGTTATAAAATGTTTTCTGTATTTACCATACTCCAGCAGGCCGTGATATACGTCTGTCTTGTTTCCCCCCAGTCTATAAATGCGAACTTAAAACAAACGGTAAGGTTATGTAATGATTTATTTTTCATTTTAATATTTTAACAATATTATTTATATAACATGTTGCAGTAATAACATCGGCATCTGAAATCTTGTTGATTTTTTCACGGCTTCCTTAATGTTACTTGCATCACGAATGCAGTAACTTTAGTGGAGTTGTAGGGTTTTCTTAATTTTTGCAAATATTTAAAAACAATAATTAACAGTGCAATTTAGGTGAAATTGCAGTGGTAAGTTTCCAATTTATAATTAGTACTATATTGAACGTCTCTAAAAATAATACGTTAAAAGCCTAAAGCAGTAAAATCAATATGTCACTTAAGCGGTAATAAGAGGGAAATTGTTGTGTGTGTTAGGTTGGGAATACTGAATGTGGAATTTTAGACTTTCCGCGGATTGGTTTTGTGAGGAAACCAAGCAAATACGCACGATTTCGCACAAAATCTGTTACGAATGCTGAAAATTGTTCTCGACTTGATAACTAATAATCTATTTTTTAAACTAATTACGTGTACTTGATTGCAAAATTCACACAAGCGTCTCCACCTAGTGTACAACGCGCCGAAGCTTGTAGTTCTTTCTGCCGCCATGAAGGCGTTGCCTTTGGTGCACCATACAAGGCGAACTACGTAACACTGTATGATGACTGATGCACCAATGATGGATGCCGGTAGGCGGAACAGGAGTTCCCCTCGAAAACCTACCAACAAACATCGTCTTCGTCTATCACAAATTCCAGTTGGACCCACCGGGATTCGAATCCGAGCTATCGGCGTGGAAAGCCTTGATAATTACTATTGTGAAGTTTATAAACGTATAAACTCGTTGGATGACAGAGGATTATTTGATAAAATAGGGAGTGATAACATAAAATCCCTCTTCCAAAGAGAAGTACGGCTTTTTTTAGTAGGAAACTTGTTAAGGACTTTTTAACTTTCACATGAAGTCAGATTTTCTTATTGATTTCGAAGAAAAGACAGTGTGGACTACAGGATGAATTTAGTAATATTTCAGCTCACTGAATAATATCACCAAAATTTGGAAGGAAACATCATCGTTCCCTTTCTTGTTGAAGGTGAAGTTAATGCCATGAAATGCAAGCTTCAATTTGCAGAGAAATCTGAAACAAGTATCGTGCCTTTCTTCCCAATGCTCGATCCTGTACTGGTGAAGATACGAAAGCACGTCACAGCTACGTTTAGAACTTCGCTGGATACTTCTTGGAAAATGTGATATTAATATCGGTCTGCCAGGCCTGTATGATATTTTGCTTCTAGTTATTGTAAAATATGTGTTTACTGATACAAATATATTATCTTAAATAAAATTTATATAAATTACTCAAGAGAACGATCATAAAACATGCCCGGTCTCCTAGACCGATTTTTTTGTAAATTTGATTTTAATGTAGACACTCTTTAGGGTTAAGGGTTAATTAAATTAAGTGCAGTGTTAGTAAACTAATAGTTTATTAGTAACAACATTTTTTGATCTAATTATAAACTTATTAATGAAGAACTTCATTAGTAACCTAAAACGCTCCAATTATAAAATGCATAACTGAGTTAATAAGAACAAATAATAAACTCAATATGGAGTACCGGTAATTATCGTAATTATGAAAAGAAATTGTTCATAATAATAATAAAAACAAGAAAGAACAGAGGGTTACACAATTAACACAGTAATATATGAGGCGCACAGTTGCAAAATCAGATACATCACTTTTTTTTCGAAATGAATTAATATTATATTTCATATCTTCTTATTTATTGATTTATTTATATTTATATATTTATTTTGCTAATAATTGTAACATAAAATATAATATATACAGAAAAACTTTAGCTCGCCCCTGAAAGAGCAGAACTCGTGCTCAGGGCGGATTCCTTAATTGAAATTAATAATTATACAATACAATTTGTCTTATGTCTACTGTGCGATTAGAACATATAAATTTAAATTTACAATTTTTCAATTTTCATAAAATCCATACATAACTTTTTAAATTTAATACTAGAACTATTAGAATTGACAAGATTAGGATATTTAAATATAAATTTGTTATATATTCTTGGACCTAAATTACTACTATGGTTAAATATTGTAGCAGTGTTGCATTTTGGTTCAAACAGTCTTAATGAATTGATACCTTTTGTTTCATAACTATGAGAATACAATTCAAAATTATTTCAATTTTTATGTATGAATTTTATTAATAAAATATAATACATTTGTCTTATGTTAAGTACATTAAAGTCTAAAAACAATTTTTGAGATGGAAAATCAATAGGTTTATGAAGACATATTTTAATTATTTTCTTCTGTAATAAATAAAGTGCATTAAAATTGGATTTAAATTAGCTACCCCTTCCTATAATACTTACTTACTTACTGGCTTTTAAGGAACCCGGAGGTTTATTGCCGCCCTCACATAAGCCCGCCATTGGCCCCTATCCTGAGCAAGATTAATCCAGTCTCTACCATCATATCCCACCTCCCTCAAATCCATTTTAATATTATCTTCCCATCTACGTCTCGGCCTCCCCAAAGGTTTTTTCCCCTCTGGCCTCCCAACTAACACTCTATATGCATTTCTGGATTCGCCCATATGTACGTGCTACATGCCCTGCCCATCTCAAACGTCTGGATTTAATGTTCCTAATTATGTCAGGTGAAGGATGCAATGCGTGTGGCTCTGCATTGTGTAACTTTCTCCATTCTCCTGTAACCCCATCCTATAATTCCATACATAATTACCGATTGAAATAAAGTTAAATATATTGTGCGTAATAAACTTATTGACAAGTAATTCCTCAATAAAACAAAATAATATATTATTTTACGTAATTTATTACAAAGTTAATTAATGTGTTGGTTCCATTTTAAATGATTATCGAAAATTATGCCTAAATACTTAGAATTAGAGTCTGGCTGGGCGGAAGAGAAGGCCTACTGGCCTTAGCTCTGCCAGATTAAATAAATAAATAATAATTATTTTTTTATTTTTTTTTTTTATTTAAATTTAAATATACAGAAGAATATAATTACAAACAAACAAGAGAAATAGAAATAAAATAATACAAACAATATAAAAAAGAAGATACAGTAGTATTAACAAAATTTGAGACAGAATGAGAAGCGCTCGTGTTCGGTCGCAGTTCAGATATAATATTATTAACTCAACTTATTAATTATTAACTTCAAAGGACTCCTTAATAATCGGACATTTATACTGTATGATTCTGCAACTGCTATAGCACCGTTATGCTCCAAAGCCAGATACATCACATGGATTTGTATGACGAAAAATAGTATTGGTTACAAATCCTTGGTTCCCTGAAAACGTTTTTCCTTCATACTGAAAAATTATGTTTTAGTGATGTATCTGATTTCGCAACTAAACACCTCATGTGTAATAATATTTTACTGTAGAAACTTAAGATTGAATCTTGTCACTTGGTCAATTTTCACCAGATGAACTGGTTGACTATCTACTCGCACAATCTTATTGACTATCTTATATTTATGAGTTAGTGGAATTTAAAATAAGAACTGGAGGGCGATCTTCAATATTTCAAAGTGTTATTAATATGTCATCTTAGTTTAATCAGTTAGTAGTGGAGAGTTGGGTAGTATCGGACATCGGGTAATATCGGACATTGCGTTTCTTTCATCTACCACCAGATGATAGTACCTGAATGACATGGTTACGTTTCTGTGATGTCACATACAGAAACGTAACCATGTCATTCAGGACCTATTATCAGGTGGTAGATGAAAGAAACGCATTGTCCGATATTACCCGATGTTCGATACTACCCAACTCTCCCCTACGCTTACAGTAGCAAACACACACTACAGTAAACAATATTACACGAAGGCCTTGATCTGCAAGAATGCTGACATATTTAGAGCTAAAATTAAATTGGTTATTAAAAACTTAACTTACTAAAAATAATTTACAGGTTCGATTCTGTGGTGTGTAATTTTCTGGGTACAGCTGTGTATTGGATATTAAAAACTACAAAACTTGAGGCGGTTTGATGACATTATTACTATTAGAAATGAAATATTGTTGTAGTTAATGCCGTGATGTGACTATTTTTCATTAATTATACATATTAATGCTATATTGATGATATGAAAGTGAAACGTTTTGGGGTTATATAAGTAGATGTAGATAATAACTTAAATTAGATTTTGATTTCTATATTTTACAGAGTGGTGGCTATATAGTACATATAGTATATGTTACTGAAAGCTATAAAACTTACGTAAGATAATAATATTATTAAAAATCAAATATTTTTATAGTTATTAATCAAGTGGGGTTGGGTCTTTTCATATATTCAATGGCGGTGTGTGTAGATATTTATATGCGTGGTTCTCTTCAGTATTGGCTCGAGAGAGAGAGTATCTTTCAATGTTATGGAAGCAAATAACTTTCCGAATGTCTGGTATTCTTCATTGAAAATAAATCTGCAAAATGTTTATTTGAACGTCTAATGAACGTAGTTTGCACAAGCCACTAGTATTAATTGAATAACATAATATCTGAAGGAAAATAATAAAGTAGTTTCATTAACTTTATATTTTAACCAAACTGTATTTTTCTTTATCGCGAAAAGCCTTTTTGTAACTGTTAAATATTTGCTTCCTGCGAATTCTTGTAAATGGAATCAGTATTTTAGATATTTTATGTCTTTAACCTTATTTACTAGTCTCATCTTCTGTTTATATTTCCATTTATTAACCAGTTTACAGAGACGAGTACATTAATACGTCACCTTGGAAACCAGAGTGAGATGAACTGCTTTCTGTTTTTGTCTTTCTGTATGCCTGTCTTACACTGAATCTTGAAACAAGGGGCAACGTTTTATGAAATATGAATTCAATGAACATATTCCCGCTATAAACTTCTTTACGGCTACGTTCCACCATTTTATCACTCTACTGCACCTTTATTGATCCATTCTTCTTCAAAATTTCTCTTTCAACGCAAACAAGATACAGATTATCACCCGCGCTCTTCTCTCTCTCTGACGTTCAGTTGTCATTATGTACTGCACTCCAAATCCGGCTTCTTCCGACGAATATCTCTATTCTGTTTTCCTTGCGAAGAAAAAAAGAATAACGGAATAGAATCATAAAGTCGACAATATTTTTGTCCGAAATAATAACATTGTAATTGTTCGTATAATGGGAAATAGAAATTGTATTGTTGTAAAGAGTACACTTTAAGATTTATATGCTAGCATTGAACTTATGGATTTTGTACATTTACAATTTACACATCTATTGAATGACGCTATGAAATGTAATAATTTAAAGCATATTAAAAAGTGAATGGTGTATTAATAGAGATTGAGTGAGGATTTACTCTAAATTGGTTCAAATTTTTTATTTTCTTTCTCACGTATGGTAAAGCGAAAAATCAAAAGATATAAACCAAGATACTCCAACATTTCTAGATTATGGAGAAAACAATAAAATTTTGATTAAATTAAATTTAAGAAAAAATTTAAGCAAATTACTTCATATTCTTGTCCCTCCTCTTTTTTCCTAAATTTCAATTTATTTATTTATTTATTTATTTATTTAACTTATTTATTTAACATTTGTTTATTTATTTATACATTTATTTATTTATTTATTTATTTAGGTATTTATTTATTCAGTTATTTAGTTATTTAGGTATTTATTTATTTATTTATTTATTTATTTATTTATTTAATCTTATTTATTTAACATTTGTTTATTTATTTATACATTTATTTATTTATGCACTTATTTATTCAGTTATTTAGTTATTTAGGTATTTATTTATTCAGTTATTTAGGTATTTATTTATTTATTTATTTAGCTTATTTATTTAACATTTGTTTATTTATTTATACATTTATTTATTTATGCACTTATTTATTTACGTATTTATTTATTTATTTATTTAGTTATTTAGTTATTTATTTATTCAGTTATTTAGTTATTTAGGTATTTATTTATTTATTTATTTATTTAGCTTATTTATTTAACATTTGTTTATTTATTTATACATTTATTTATTTATGCACTTATTTATTTAACATTTGTTTATTTATTTATTTTATTCAGTTATTTAGTTATTTAGGTATTTATTTATTCAGTTATTTAGTTATTTAGGTTTTTATTTATTTATTAATATATTTATTTAGCTTATTTATTTAACATTTGTTTATTTATTTATACATTTATTTATTTATACACTTATTTATTTACGTATTTATTTATTTATTCAGTTATTTAGTTATTTAGGTATTTATTTATTCAGTTATTTAGTTATTTATTCAGGTTATTTATTTATTTATTTATTTATTTATTTATTTATTTATTTATTTATTTATTTATTTATTTATTTATTTATACTTATTTATTTAACATTTGTTTTATTTATTTATTCATTTATTTATTTTTATGCATTTGTTTATTTATTTATTTATTTATTTATTTACGTATTATTTATTTACGTGTGTATTTATTTATTCAGTTATTTAGTTATTTAGGTATTTATTTATTCAGTTATTTAGTTATTTAGGTATTTTTTTTTATTTATTTATTTATTTATTTATTTATTTATATTTTTTTTTCTGGTGTAGTTAACGCCACCAGGCCTTCTCTTCCACATCACCAGAAATACAAATACAATAATAGAAATAAAAAGGAAAAATCACACTATAAACAAAGTAAAGCCACACAAAAATATACACAGGTTGCAGTCACACAAACTTTACATGAGTGATTAAGTATCGTAAATAATTATATCCTAACTAATAAACGAGAAACTTGCAATTTTAGTCTAGAGTAAAAAAACACAAATCAACACTTCTAGCAAGACCTAAAAAACATTAAACAAGACAAAATTTTCCAATTTAGTTTTGAATTGTGATAAAGTCCGGCAGTCCCTGACGTCATTAATTAACGAATTCCAGAGGCGAGGTATTTCTGCAGTGTAGGAGGATGATGTACTTATTCATTTGAACTTATATTCTGTGTCTCTATTTTGGTACCTTCCTAATTATTCCTGCTTTTTAATAATATTCTGTTGGTTTTGTAATTTTATTGAATTTTCGTTATGTTCCATTTAGTATAAAATAGTTATTTAAAGGAACTGCCCCCGAATACGAGCTCGCTCAAACCAGTGTGCGCTACGTTCATAATATGTACTTATTTTATATTGTAAATACTGCATTTGAACTTAAACATTAAATAGAGAGGGACTGCATGGAAAACTACGAGCCACGAAGTTCATCTTACACTACTGATTTCATGGTGCCACAATTGATGTCAAAGTAAACATTTAATATCAAAGCATTACAATATTTCTCTCTCTTGAAACATAAATACTTTCTTATTAAAATACTGAAGGTAATTGATTTTCAATAATATTGCTATCTATTTGTTACTCTGTAATTTACATTTATTTATTTTATTTATGTATTTATTTATGTATTTATTTATTTATTTATTGATTTATTGATTTTTTATTTATTTATTTATTTATTTCTTGATTTATTGATTGATTTATTGATTGGTTTATTGATTTATTTATTGATTTATAGATTGATTTATTGATTTATAGATTGATTTATATATTGATTTATTGGGTTATTGATTTATTGATTGATTGATTGATTGATTTACTTATTGATTTATAGATTGATTTATTGATTGATTGATTTACTTATTGATTTATAGATTGATTTATTGATTTATTGATTTATTTATTGATTTATTGATTGATTTATTGATTTATTGATTTTTTATTGATTTATTTATTTATTGATTTATAGATTGATTTATTGATTGATTTATTGATTGATTTACTGATTTATAGATTGATTTATTGATTTATAGATTGATTTATTGATTGATTTATTGATTTATAGATCGATTTATTAATTTATTGGTTTATTTATTGATTGGTTTATTGATTGATTTATAGATTGATTTATTGATTGATTTATTGATTTATAGATTTATTTATTTATTGATTTATTGATTGATTGATTTATTGATTTATTTATTGATTTATTGATTTATTTATTGATTTATTGATTTATTTATTGATTTATTGATTGATTTATTGATTTATAGATTGATTTATTGATTGATTTATTGATACATTGATTGATTTATTGATTTATTTATTGATTGATTTATTTATTGATTGATTGATTTATTTATTTGGTACATTGTACATCATTTGCTTATGCTATCTAGATTTATCTAGTATCTATCTTTATTTTTTCGTTTATATCTCTGTCTCTTATTTACGAATGTATTTTTATTTTTCATTTTAAATTTATATTTATATTTGTATCTTGAATTTATATCTGTTTTTATATCTTTTTTCATAATCTTGTCTCCATTTTTCGTATGTTCTAAGCAACTATTTGTACTGTCTATTGTAATTGAGGCTTTGCCCTGTTATAGACCAATGAATGAATAAAGTGGTGTTTAAGCTAGAAAATAAATAATTGTCGCAAAAATGTACAAATGAAAACATATTTTTGTAACTTGCGAAATGTTTGTGCAATATTATAAATAATTGTACAGAAAGATAAAATTAATAAAGTATGCAGATACAAAAAGTTATGTAATTTGTTTCTTGGAGTTTTATTACCTTCAATCGATCTTATTATACTCAACTAGTGGCTTGTGCAGCAAATGCTGCAAACTAAGTTCGTTAGACGTTCAAATAAAAATTGTTCAGATTTATTTTCAATGAAGATTACTTGTCTTTTTGATAGTTATTTGGTTCTATAGTAATGAAACATACTCCCTCTGAATGGATTTTTTTAGGCCAAATGCTTTTTCTTGAACCTATCCAACTTCAGCTTTTGATTTTCAACGCGAAAACTCAAGTATCAATGTCAGGACGATAGCAGTAGCTATTTCAGGTCATTGTGGATTGTAGGCAAAATTAAAAAAATGTCAGGTTTGCTAAGCTTTCGAACAATAGCATTTTCGTATAGCTGCTGCATGTAGAACTTGAAATGTAGAGCTTAAAATCATTTTATCCTACTAAGAGATCTTGCTGAAATGATCTGGAGACTACAAAATTTTCTAGGCCCCTTATTTTATTAGTAAGTAGGCCTAATACCTTTTTATCTTTCCTTAGAAACTGTAACTTTTGCGCTCTCTCGAGCCAATACTGAGGACAATGACACATATCAATATCTATTAGGCTATACACTACACCGCCATTAGGTATATGAAAAAGACCCAACCCCACTGGGTTAATAAGTATAAAAATATTTGATTTTTAATAACAATATTATTATTTTACTTAAGTTTTATAGTTATATATAGCAGTCACTCAGTAAATTATAGAAATGAAGATCTAAATTAAGATATTCTCTACATTTACTTACATAACTTCAAAACGTTTCACTTTCATGTCATTAATATATAGCATCAATATTATGTACAATTAATGAAAAATAGACGCATTATGATATTAACTATAATAATATTTAATTTGTAATGGTAATAATTTCCTCAAACCACCTCAAGTTTCGTAGATTTAAATATCCAATACACAGCTGTACTCATAAAATTATACACTGCAGAATCAGTTTTTAATAACAAATTGAATTGAGCTCTAAATATGTCGGCAATCCTGCAGGTCATAGCCTTCGTGTAATAGCCTATTGTTTATTGTAGTGTGTGTTTTGTTCTGAAATTCAATAAAGTCGGCCGTGATTCAATAAAATTAGTTCTCAAAACTGATAACACATGGATTTTGGAAAATAGGAAAATTATGTAGGAAAATTGACATTTCACTGAAAACTACTACTTTTCCGAAAAACTTTGGATGCCAGGCATGAAAATGAGGAGTCACTCATTAAAATCCGTTCAGCCGTTTTCACGTAATTTCCATTACCAGTTCAAATTATATATATAGATATGTAGGCCTACTTAAGTAAGGAAGTCATTAGACATAGGTATGTTTAGAATCAATTATTGCTAAATTTGCATCACATTAAAATACGTTATTTTATGGGCACTCTAAACAATGAAATTCTTTACTAGTAGGCCCTTCAAGATTTATTGTTAGCAGAGTGCAAACTCATTTTACTGAAAGGCGGTATCTAATTCAGTTTTTACAAGATTCATGCAACTAAATCATCGCTGACAATTCACAGTATGCGATGGAATTATATAAATAAATTATAAGAAATTGTTCATTTAACTTACATGAATTGTACCAACTCTTTGAAATCAATTCCCGAACACTATTGCTCAATGCCTTTACGAACATACCCACGTCATTAGCATTTCATTCAAATTTAGACTAATTCAAACAGATCTCTGATTTCATTTTCTCCATTACCATCTTCGTTTCTTAAGTTCAATGTGGTTGTCGCATTTTTGCACATTTCCATTAAAATTTAGAAGTCGTTAGCATTTTAGAAATCGAGTAACAAAATGTGACAAATGCGACTGTGATTTAAACCTTGGAATAGAACTCAAAAGTAGCCTTTTCTCGTTAGAAACTTAATTGATACGAAACTCTGTATCCAATTCAGACTTCTGAGAAGAGAAGAGAATTTTAAATGTATGTTATAGATCAGACGTCTCCAAAAGCGTACTCGCGAGTAAGCCCCTGAACGGAACCGAAGCCAGTACTTAATGAGCGCGCTCCGCCTCACCCATCTCCACCTGTACTGCACTCGATGTTTATGCACAAACGAAGAGCAGTGGCGGACTGTCATTATCATTGTGTTGGTTGCCGTATTCCACCTTTCCACTTCTTCTAACCATAGACGTAGTACATTCAAGGATGAATAAGAAGAGAATTTTTTTTTTGTGTTAGTGAGAGAATGTGAAATGCTTAATTTATTCGAAAATTCTTAAGGGTGTGTTAAAATTCATCATGCGACGACACTACTCGACTCTTCATAAAGAATATCATACAATTACAATCATGTTGGACATGTGAAAATAATTTATTTTGGGGCTATCTGTATAACTGTTGTTTATACATAATAATGAGTTTATTACAATACGTTTACTCTCAGTTCGTCATGACAAACATATAGTTTTTCGTTTAATTTTAGATGAAATGGGTAGGCCTACAAATATTTTGATAAATATAAAACAAGAAAATATAAATACAAATCACACACGTGTCCTCAGTCTTAAACAAAAAAACTTCTTGCTAGCTATGTTCTAGTTCTGGAATATTGGAAAATCAATGAAACCCTTTACAGAAGCATCATTTGTTATAAAAATATTCTGTCCAGAACAAAGTCAAAGTTTAAGAAAATTAAATTGTTTTCAATTACAGTTCAGAGAAGGAATTTCAAGATTGTAAATGTAATTGAATCTGAAGTCGAAACTACAATTAACCAATTTGTAGCTTACTCACTTGCATTGGACGAAAGCACAGATAGAAATGACAAAGCTCACCTAGCCATTTTCATCCGAGGAGTTAATGAACATTTTACATGTCTTCCAGATGTAATTACAAAATATAACTGGAGAAGATCTTTCCCAGACACTGAAAGGCACCATAGAACAGAAGAGGTTGAATTTGCAATGGCTTGTGTCTATAGCAACAGACACGGGGCTCCAGCTTCATATATGTCAAAATAATATACAAACGTATGATATTTCTTATTCTTTTGATGTTCTTATTTGTAAACATAAGCAGATCGTTGCCGCGATCCCCCACTGACCGCTCTCATCTGTTGAAGTTCGAGTCTCTTCCCCTTCTCTAGCCTTACAGCAGCTGTGGCGAAAATGTAGTTGTGCGCCGAGCCACTGTGTAACCTGCAACGTGCATAGCACCTATGGAGGGAGGCGGACACCCGAAGGGGAAGTGAAGCAACTGTCTGACTTATTAACGGATTTTCATTTTCCTTACGTCAAGCACTTAATATAATTTTATACAGTACAAGGCTACAAACTAATGTTTAGTACGTGTAACGAAGAAAGAAATGAACAATAAATGAATAATATCACAACCTAAAATTAACTGTCTTCAGAATGTCTCTGCGACAAAGTTTCAAAATCAGGAATTATGTCACTTACTGCCAGTCGTAGTTGATCACGAAGGTATTTGTCTGTCAGTCGTGATCTAAATTTGGTTTTTACTATTTTCATTGTTGAAAATAATTTTTCACAAACGTAAGTTGTAGCGAACATGGCTTCAACAGAGCAAGCGAAAGAACGAAGCTTCGATATTTATTTTTTTGGCAAAGATTTGAAAGTTCAACATCTGTCAAGTCCTTACATCTAGCTTTCATTTGACAACACATAGTAAATCAGTGAGTTAAAATTGAAGAGCTAACAGCATTATTCGTACATCTGCTGAAAAAGGTTCGACATACAGAGATGATGATGATGATGATGATGATATGATATTAACACCTAACTTTTAATGTTTCATCAGTAACATGTAGTATAATGCCGTTTTATGTTATACAACCGTTTTCCTCGTAATACTCGTGAACAAATCATAGGGTCTACATTTAATATTCTCATCATATTGAAAGCAAAAAAAAAAAATGCGTCCTCCCATCCTATTTGAAACTTTAGTTTTTGTAGAAGTATATGGTTTCGAGAGAGACATTTGCCACTCGCAGGTCAGAGACAAATACAAATGAAATGGAGTTTGACTCCAGTGAGTGAGAGGGTGGGGGTTGGTGGAGGTTAGAAGCAAAAGAAATGCATAACTCTCACTGCGAGCCACAATGTCTCGCGAGTCGCATTCTCGCCACGGCTGCCTTACAGCACACTGTGTTTGGCGGGCAGCATCGAGGGCACGAATGACGATACGGTTTTTGGAGACCTCTGTTATAGATTAACCGTGGTCAGAGGGGTTCAGGCGAGTTTTTAAAAGTAAAATTTGATTCCTCACAATTTCATTGCGCCGTTACCTCACAATAACAAAGATTGTAAATAATATTTCTGATTTAAAAGATTTGCCCCGTATCTTAACTGCTGACTTTCTGCGATGGACAGAGCTAGTTTATTAATAGGAAGCCGGCCGCTTTTTTCTTCACTGCACTGTGCCTGAGTTTGCGAGGCAGGCTGTGGCGTTATCCTGTATTTTCATTTCTCAAGCAGACGCCTCAGGGCTTAATTCCTCCCGCGGGGTGCGTCCCTTTCTATAAACATAATTTCTGTCGCCCTCACCTCCCCTCGTGACGGTGTTCGCCGTGCAAAGGGGTTGGGATAATCCAAGAAATGTCAGGGGTTGTAACAGACCGCGGAGAAAGTTTCATGCCTCTATTTCCCACTGCAATCCCCGTGTCCTGCTGACCCAAAACATTCATTAATTAATTCTTTTCTTCCAAAGGGCAGGTCCTTCACTGCAAACCCAGCATTCTCCAATCTTTTCTATTTTCCTCCTTCCTCTTACAAGCAAACAATCTGATAGGGGCAGATAAAAAAGTTATTTTTTTTTCTTCCACCATGTTCATGGATGGGCAACTCGTGCTCCCAAAGTGCTAAAAAAACTTGAAAGAGAGAAAGGCAGACGGAGTCGGCCGCAGCAGTTACAAGGTGTTTGTAGTTTCGCTGCAAAAGCCACGGTGCGCTCTGGCGGCTCATGTAGGTGGTCGTGATATCTATTCCATGATTTGAATTTCAGAATGACGCATAGTACAATAATTATACAGGGAATCATTTTATTTTTACTTCAATTTTTATTGTACCTGCGTTTCGTGATATTTCACTAATGTCCTTGCCGTCAGTCATTTGAAATCTTTCAGAAAAATGAAACAATAGCACGTGATTGAAGTGAGGCTTCATTGAAATTCTCAGTACGTGTTCCCGCCTACTGCTGTACATTCTGTTTCATGTTAAACATTTCCCGTTACTCATCAAGTAGGCCTAACCTCACTACTACGCATTCGTTTGCTGAGGAAACATTTACTTTATAATTACTACAATTAAATTATTTTCAAGTCTTATGTCTTCACAATGGACAGTTGAGGATACAGAAGCCATACTTCGGTACTACGTGCTTACGTCTGAGCTCAAGTGACGCCAGCTTGTTACAAGAACAGACTACCTCGGTATTACTGTTGGTATTCATCCACGTTCATAGTACATAACAAAATATAAAAGTAGCTTTTCTTTGTCACAAACACATGAGTGAAGTTAAATGTTTCATGGGCCTAACAACTAGAATTCAATTTTTATTTCCAAATAATACAAGATTATGGTTTCCAAATACGAACTATATTTTCCTGCGTCATGGTGTTTCGATTCACGGGTATGACAGCAACGTGCTTATGTTTACATTAGGATTTTTATTACAGCGAAAACAGTATAGCAGTGAAATAAACAGTACAGAGTACAGTGTGTTTCAGAAATATGTTGCATTTTCTATAGAAGAAAGAGCTTATTATTGAAGTTTATTTTCACACAGGTATGGTGTGTAGCATAACTGAATTTATCTGTGTGGACTGAGCACAAGTGAAGATTAGAGTTACAAAGTACGGTACCCTATAACATGGCACGGTACTTAACAGCATTATTTAAACAAGGTTTTGTTTTACTGTTTGTAAAAGGACGATGATGGAACTGGAATTACAATATAACCGAATATAAACAACTTTTTTTCACAATTTTCTGATTATATCATTACGGAATATTTTCGCATTAATCTTTAAATTAAGCTGAAAATGGCCAAAAAGGTGACAGAAGATGCTGTAGAAGATGCTAGAGAAAGGATATAAATTCGGTCAAGAAGTTAGCTGTAGAAATTGGGGTTTCTTACGACAAAATTCTCAGGAATAAATTTAGTAATATGCTGAATAAAGTAGACATTACATAATGTATATAACCGCCTGAAGAGTTGAGCTTGTGAAAAAAATTGTTACTATTCTACTGTTTTTTTATAAAATACTGTAAAGTTGACCAAACTGAAAATCCAAACTCAACATAAATGGATTCACTACTTTTCTATCCTCCTATAGCTTAAAATGATTTGTTTAAATCTAGCAACTCCAAACTCCTGTAATGGAAGGGGATAACAGTGTTTCTAAGCCATTAATGTTAAAAATTTATAAAAATAAAGTGATGTCCCTGTAGTAATTTTAGACAGACTATACCTGAACACATAACAAAATTATATTATTTTCTAGCTTTGTAAATTAGTTTAGTACTGGAAACACAAACTGAATACAACCTTTTCAAGATACAACAAATATAGCTGCAACACTTATTTATTATTACACTATTTGTTAATATTTCTTATTATATATCTTATTTGAAACGTAGAACGCTAGAATTTACAAATCTTTGTACATTATAGAGTATTCCTCTGTTCTCAGAAAGGTAATAGTCTGTATTCGCAAACAATAAGGAATTCAAGGAAGTATTTTTTACATGTCAGGCACATGAAATAAGCTTACTTCTGAGCTCTTTCTTTACTTTGAGAGCTTTTACACTTCTTTCTTGTATTAAACTCTGCCTCAAGCACATATAGTATATATGGAAGCAAAGAGTATATTTGGAAATTCTGACTTAGGCAATTACAAACAGTTCGATTCCTGATTTTGCTGGAATCTGAGTGGCGTGCTGTTCTTTAGATTTTATTAATTCAAACTATAAATTTTCAGGATTTTCTATCGACGTAAGCCAATAAGATTTCAGAAAAAGTTCGATTCCTTGTCAATTGTCACTGTTTCTCCAAACTTAGCAGTGAATTCTGCTGTAGATCTTGAAGTAGGATCTTATATTTGATAAGAAGATTTTCTTTATCACTCTTCAAGATAGTTTATAGTCAAAGAAAGTGAAGTTGTCTATGTTCTACATGATACTACCACATTTCAAATTTATCCATAAATTTTCTTAGCTAGTCGATTATAAGTCTTGCAATTCTGTAACTCGCACCCACAACGTGCTAACGATATTTGATATCAGTCTCATCTTGTTGATATCCCATTTTTACCTTTAGCTGTTCTAAAGCAGATGCAGACAGTATTTCTTTACTAAACCCTTCACTGTTTATTTGTAACATAAAATGTCATGCGTAAGAAAGTGTAATAGAATAAAAGCTTTACCTCTCTTCTTAATTTAAAAATTCTCTTTTTACTCGTAACTAAAGGGAAATGATCTGGGAATTATATTGTTTTTCACTTAAAACGAGCCGCCACTCACTGCAGACACGATCGAAAACCGCACACAGACAGTACAGCTGGTACAGAGTCCGTTCTACCTGCACTGAGATTGTGTTGACACTTTGAGAGCACGAGTTGGCCACCCATGACCATGTTAATATGTGAAAAGAAGTCCTTATACAAATTTTGGTCACTCGACCGCAATTACGAGGCCGTAAAAAATAAGTTCGCCACGGGCCGTTAACAGAAAGAAAACACAATTTCATCAGAAAAATTTGTTGAATCAGACACAGCAATTGTTGAGCTATTTTTCAACGTATTCCACACCGGAATTGGGATCGACAGAGAGGTGTAGACGGTTGTCAAACGATGGTTCCGATCCCAGGCGGCTGACTTCTACGATACAAGGATACAAAAATTGATTACATTGTATGACAAGTATCTCAATTCCAGTGGGAGATATGTTGAAAAATAGCGCAACAACTTGCTGTATCTGTTTCAATAAATCTTTCCATGGAGTTTTGCTTTCTTTTTGTAAACACCCCCAGAAAAGTCACTTTCTGGATGGCCTCGTAATTGCGGTCGAGTGGCCAAAATTTGTATAAGAACTTCTTTTGACATTATTAACATGGTGGAAAAAACAAATTTAACTTTTTTATCTGCTCCCATCAGAATGTTTGCTTGTTAGTCTCCGCATGTGACCCATGTATCTTAATATTGTCCATCATCAGATATCTTCTTCTCCTCCAAATTTCTCCCGTTCACCATTCCTTCCAGTGTATCCTTCAGTAGGCGGTTTCTCCTCAGCCAGTGACCCAAACAATTGATTTTACTCTTCCTGATTACATTCAGTATTATTATTTCTTCACCCATTCCTCCTATCACAGTTTTATTTTTTATTCTATCTGCCCATCTCAAAAGCTCCATTCTTATCCATATCTACATTTCAAATGCTTCTATTCGTTTCTCTTGACTTCGTCGTAATGTCCATGTTTCTCTCATATACAATGCCACAATCCACACAAAGCACTTCACTAGTCTCTTCCTTAACTCTCTTTCCAGAGGTCCGCAGAAGATGCTCCTATTTCTGTTAAAAGTTTCATTTGTCATTGCTATCCCCCTTTTGACTTCCTGGCAGCAGATCATGTTACTGTTTACATACAGAACACCCCAAGTATTTGAAGCTGTTCAATTGTTCCAATACTTAATTTCGAATCCACAAGTTTACACTTAGTTTTCTTCAAATGACCATGGTTCTCGTCTTTTTTGCATTTATTATTATTATTATTATTATTATTATTATTATTATTATTTATTATTATTATAATTATTATTATTATAATAACAATATAGGAAAACGTAATAGAGGAAAAAAACACTCAATGCTTATGGTATGGTGATTAATATCCGCTTATTTCAATAATATATTCTTTAATATTACCTATTTCTTCGATTTCACAATCTTTTCACAATCATAACTGAAATATTCAGTCACACGCTACAAATTCCACTCCACACATCATCTCTGTATTCCTCATCTTTCACTGTTCCTACTTCTCTTCACTGGAACTCTCTGCCGCCTGAAATCAAGGGCAACCGAACTTCGATTTTGTTTACTATAACTAGAAGAATATGTAGGATCAGTAGCCAGAGTTAACGCGTTGTAAACATTCAAGATGGATGAAGTTACAGGAAAATGCAGAAAATTACACAACCACAACCGCACACATCGTATTCTTCATCTGACATAATTAGGAACATTAAATCCAGATGTTTGAAATGCGTAGGGCATGTCGCAAGTATGAGCCAATTCAGAAATGCATATAGACCATACCTGCACAAACAGCGCTCAACGAGCGCTCGCACTCCTTCGGAGCGGGAGAGTCGTGTTTACCGCTCGCCGAAATGGAGAGGAAGGTACGTCAGAATGACATAGATTTGCTATAGGTAGAGGAGAGGGAAACGACCACTCAGCTCTCTAGTGGAGTGAAGTGTGTAGGCCTATTCTCAGTAACTGTTTCACGTTGCTTACCTACTGCTACAGTACAGTATGGAGGAATCTAAAAGACGGAACATAACATTTAACATTTAACGATTTACAGCTCGAACTTATTGATCTTCAATGTGACCTAAGGGCTAAAGATTGTTTGAATAATACTACTAGCCTGGTTGAGTTTTACAAGACTAAACATTAGCAATAATATCCACGACTACACAGACTGGCTGTGAAAATGATTGCTATGTTTGGCTCAACATTTATATTTGTGAGCAACTCTTTTTTTATAATCAACTTTAATAAAGGCAGACATCGAACATCTGTAACTGATGTTTCATTACGATCAATAGGCTACTGTTCCTTTCAGCTGCCAACAGCATAAAACCTCGTTTTGATGTACTGATAAATAAAAATATAACAAAATGATATTGTACATTTAAGTAGTTATAGAATTTGTATTAGTTCTGTAAAATAAATATTTATTTATTAATTAATAATAGTCCAAGATAGTTTTGCAAACACTGAACGGGAATTCATTTCATAAACATTCGTAATAGTACTTCCTTTTGTGTTTATTTTGTACGAGATCCACCCCTTCTTCCAGTCCACCCTTATATAGAGCGCAGCTAATATCTGCATTCCGCTCATGAGCTGTGAGCCGGCTCGGAGAGCGCAAACCTTGTGCAAGCCTGATATAGAGTGGTAGTTTGAAGACCTGATAGAAAATACCTTTGGCAAGGCCGAGACGTAGATGGGAGGATAATATTAAAATAGATTTGAGGGAGGTGGGATATGATGCTAGGGACTGGATTAATCTTGCTCAAGATGGAGGCCTATGGCAAGCTGATGTGAGGGCGGCAATAAAACTCGGGGTTCCTTAAAAGTCATTTGTAAGTATGTAAATAATAATAATAATAATAATAATAATAATAATAATAATAATAATAATAATAATAATAATAATGGAAATCGAACGGAATGATGATGCCTGATGTGAGGAAACGGGAGACCTTGAGAAAAACCTCAACAACGATATTATCTCCTACAAGTGTCGCTATCAATGTTTCAATGGAAAATTTCAGACCTGACCGGACTCGAACCCTGATGTTCTGTATATCGGGCTGAAGTTACAGGCCACTATCACTGCAGGGACTGTACTTTCATCAATCTTTCTCAATTCTGTTTGTTGCTTCCGTATTGCAAGATCTGTTCATCTGTTTCTAATGTAGACCTACGTAGTAAAGTCATTACAGTACGAAACGTTTGTTACTAGTGGCAACGTGTACTTGTGTTCGGTGTAAATGCTCAGTGACTTTACATGTATGTCGACAAGTAATGAATTCTGAATCCTAAGCAGCTTTTAGTCGCAGAAAATGACATCCCCTACGCCTACGCGGCGCTTGGAGGAAGTGAGGTTCTCGCAGGGGCGCGGCGCACCCTAAAATCCAGTCCCTCTATTCAGTTCCTTTCCCTTATCTTCATTGGAACATTCGCGGAGTCGTCTCGTTCTCGCCCCTCGCATCACTTTATTCGCAGTTTGCAGGAATCTTGACACAGCCTTTGTCTCACCTGTGGATGCTGGCAACGTAGTTATGCCAAGAGGGGTCAATGCCGCTCATGAAAATTCATGAATGTTAAGAGCATCATCTGATATTGAAAACCAGCAAGATGTAAGCTGCGAGAAGTACTTCTATTAATATATCAGTGGTTTTTAGAATATGTTTTACTTTAATTTCGAGACCATATGTGCTTTAGCCCAGAATAAATTTCAAATAGGGGCTATTGTATTTTATTTCAATTACTCATTTAATCTAATAGAATTACGTCCATAGGGCTTTTCTTCCACCCTACCAGATAACACATAAAAATACAGGGACATCATTTTATTTTTACTTCAATTTTTGTTGTACCTGAGTTTTTGAATGTACTTCACTTACACTCCTTCTACTAATGAAGTTCAACCGTCTTCCACACAGATCCAAGACCGCATATACAGTCATAGTAGTTACGGAATAGTAAACAGTAGCCTACGTTCCAAAAATATGTTCGCGTTTTTCAGTGACGAAAGAGCTTTCAATATTGCATCATTTTGCATTTGCCTACGTCGCATCCCAGTTTCCCCACCTGCTTCTATTCGCCTCTCTGTAAATACTAGTGGCTGGACTGTCTTAGCTCTTTTCTGAGAACATTAATTTCTGTTAGGAATTGGACGTCTACGTAATATTATACCCATACAATTGTTTAAAATAGCTTAAAAGGGTCTCGTTAACTATCATTTATCTTAATGTATTTTTTCTTTAAAAGTGTCACAAAATTGTTTTTAATGATTATTCTTTATGAATTGGTTAGTAGGTCGATCTATCGAACCCTCATTTAGGGCGTCCTTTGTTTATACAAATTATCACTGTCACGTGATTTCCTCCCTTTCTACGACGCTGCGACGTAACCACTTGGATGGGCAGTAGATAGCATGCCTGAGTAATTTTATCTTTTCGGATCGGGCAGAAGTGAAGATTGAATTTACAGTACGTAAGGTCTCTTTTATAGAGTAGGTACAGAATCATTTCAACATGAGTTACTGATTCGAAGTACGAACCTGGTAATTGGAATTACGTAGTCTATAGTGCGATAATATGCACATTAGAACTGAAGTCTGTATCGAAATGAAGGGCCACCATTTTTAAAAATGTGTTTAAATATCCATATTATGATTATTTTTCAATATAACTTCATTCTCTACTGTACATTGTACGCTAATGTGTTGTAGACAGTATAATAGGCTATACACTGCATAATGAATACGTCAGCATGGAAAGCTCAGTTCGTGAGTAAAAACACTTATTGTTAATGCTGTACTGTATTTTGATTAAACAAAACCTAATGAAAATTATCAAACCCAAAATCGCGATATTTCCTAGTTTACGTGAATGGATGAACTACTTTTCTTCCCTCCTATACCTAGTAGAGTGATTTGTTTGTATATTACGCCAGTATCATCGAACTCCAGTCGTGGAAGGGGTAGAAACGGTGTTTCCGGTTCTTAATCGTTGATCCAAAGGTATAGTCAGGTTAATATTAGAAATGTTAGTAAAAATAAAATGATGTCCCTGTAAAACAAATACAGGGACATCATATTATTTTTACTAACATTTCTAATATTAACCTGGCTATACCTTTGGATTAACGGTTGAGTACCGGAAACACCGTTTGCTAATCCCTTCCACTACTGGATTTCGATGATACTGGCGTAAAATACAAACAAATCACTTTACTAGGTATAGGAGGGAAGAAAAGTAGTTTATCCATTTACGTACACCAGGAAACACCAGGAAATATCGCAATTTTGAGTTTGATAATTTTCATTAGGTTTTTGTTTAATCAAAATACAGCACTGTATTAACAATAATTGTTTTTACTCATGAACTGAGCTATTTATTCGGACGTATTCATTATGCAGTGTATATTATACTGTCTACAGTACATTAGTGTACAATATAGAGAATGAAGTTAAATTGAAAAATAATCATAATATGGATATTTAAACACTTTTTCAAAATGATGGCCATTCATTTCGTTACAAACTTCAATTCTCTTGTACTTATTATCGCACTATAGACTATTGTACCTAATTCCAATTACAAGTTACATCCTTCATACTAGTAACTCACGTTGAAATAATTCTGTACCTACTCTATAAAAGAGTACCTTATGTACTGTAAATTCAATCTTCACTTCTTCCCGATCCGAAAAGATAAAATTGCTCAGACATGCTATCTACTGTCCTCCCAAGTGGTTTTGTCACAGGGTCTAGAAAGGGACAAAATCACGTGACAGTTAATTACTTAACGAGGCCCTTTTATTTAAGTTATTTTAAACAGTTTTATAATGTATGGGTATTCCAATTCCTAAAATTAATTTTCAGAAAAATTTAGATATACTTAACTTTCTCAGATACGGGGCAGCAGAAGCTGGTGAAAATGCGACGTGAACAGGAAACAGTGACAGTGAAAATATAATTCAATATTTTAGCTCTTTCGTCACTGGAAAGACGTGAAAATATTTCTGTTTCAAATAATGTTTAACTAACTCAAGTTACTGTTTACTAAAATCTTCGAATGCATTTGACTGTCATACACTGTGGTAAAATGTACAGGAGAACTGTAAATTTGATATATTTTGGATGTTTATACAGTGTTTTAAAAACTCAGGTACAATAAAAATTAAAAATAAAATGATGTTCCTCTACAACCACTTTCTATTCAAATTAAATTAAAGTCCAATAGCGGTTCAACTGAATCAAAGAAGCACTTCAAGACAGCGTCCCCAAAACTTCGAGCTTTGGTGATTACACGCGAGAGACAGTCTAAGAAGTAAGGAGACGGGGGAGAGGTACATGGCGTGAAAACCACAACCAGTGGTGGATCGTGCACTAACATTGAGTTCTTCATCAACCCTGAGAATAAAAATAGCTAGCTTTGCTGTATCAGTAATGTCACTATTGCCATCAAGAACCAATAAAAATATATACAAATTTTCTTGCTTTTTAAATACTCCTCAATGAACACAATCAGAAATTTCCTGAATTCTCTTCTGGATATTTAGTCGAGAAATGCACAGTTTTTCAAAATTAATTAACAACTTTCACTGGACAAATTTAACCCACCTGAATCATTACACTTTTATAAAACTCTCCTTCCTTAGAAGGCTTAAGAGAACGAGCTATTTCGTTCTTACATTTATTTATGTCATCTTTCTCTTCATGACGATGATTTAAGGTTGATTTCATTTCTTGGAGTTTAATAGCTCGTTTCATTTCTACACTAGAACGTAATATTCAATCAGTTTCTCTACATTATTATTATTATTATTATTATTATTATTATTATTATTATTATTATTATTATTTATTATTATTAAATTAATATTATTATTATTAAATCAATAACTATTAAATAACTATAATAGTCATCAAAAGATTAAAAAATAAATAAAAATGAGGTATAGGGTAGTAATTATTTTATCCTTCAAGGGAAGATGTAGACCTATATATTCAGGCACGTACAGTATATCAGAATTATGGCAACACTTGCTGATAAATAATGATGATGATGATAATAATAATAATAATAATAATAATACCTGATATGCCTGTGATTTCAGCGTAATGCCATGTAATGTCGCTTCTATATACTATACATTATTGAACCGTTGAGCAAAGCAACATATTACATTTTCTCCGATAGAACAGCGAATAAATTCCTCTTCCCATTCTGTACGAAACCTTCTGTTCCTGCTCGTAGAGACAGAGGGTTTGTAGAGCGACATGGTACCGACACTGCTTGCCTTCAGTACGTGAGCGAGACAGAGAGCAATGTACAGGAAACTCCCCTTGCCAGTATGAATGTCTTTGATTACACGATGTAATCACGATACCCAGCTGATATAGAGCAATTATTAAGCTAATACAAAAAATGTATAGCTTAAATAACAGTGATAACAATGATAATGGAGATAATAATAATAATAATAATAATAATAATAATAATAATAATAATAATAATAGTAATAAATGCATTACATATTGATGATGAAACAGACTATATGACTTATGAGCATAGTTAGAATATTGTGTGTTATCTGTTAAACCGAAGTTGCGCAACCTGACAAGCAATCCCATGAACTAGAATGCGATTTTTCAACGTCCAACAGTCTCCGACATGGTTAGGTGCTTATTCTAAGGGGCAGTACACAATAATTAACATAGAATTAATCACAATCATACAAATAAAATAAGTTGAGAGAAATTAGAAAAATTTAACTTTTCTTACCTGAGCAATAGTGTGGCCAGATAATTAAAAATCTTACACTACAGTGTCCTTGGACTCTCCCTTTGAGAGAGGAACAGGGGCTAAGGGTATTTGAGAATAAGGTGCTTAGGAAAATATCTGGGGTTAAGAGGGATGAAGTTACAGGAGAATAGAGAAAGTTTCGCAACGCAGAACTGCACGCATTGTAGTCTTCATCTGACATAATTAGGAACATTAAAAGTCCAGACGTTTGAGATTGGCAGGGCATGTAGCACGTATGGGCGAATTCAGAGGATTGTTGTCCATCAGGAAGAAGAAAATATGCGAGCGGCCATGATAACTATGAAACAATACCTAAAATCGCAGAGTTGGAGGAGAGCAAATTATTAAGGAGTCCTCTGAAGTGAAATATTTAGGCATAATTTTCGACAATCATTTAAAATGGAACCAAAACATTAATTACCTTTGTAATAAATTAGGCAAAATAATATATTATTTTGGTGTGTGGATAAGCTTCAGGGCTTCTACCACGTTGTCTTGGTGTTATTGGCTGACGTTTCGACCGCTGTGTTGTGGCCATCTTCAGAGCAGTTGCAGCACAATAACACCAAGATAACGCGGTAGAAGCCCTGAAGCTTATCCACACACCATGTTCACCAGCAGCGGAAGCCTACGCGAACACTTAATATATTATTTTGTTTTATTGAGGGATTACTTGTCAATAAGTTTATTACGCACAATATATTTAACTTTATTTCAATCGGTAATTATGTATGGATTTATAGGATGAGGTAGCTTATTTAAAACCAATTTTAGTCCACTTTATTTATTACAGAAGAAAATAATTAAGATATGTCTTCATAAACCTATTGATTTTACATCTCAAAAATTGTTTTTAGACTAATATTCTTAAAATCAGACAAATTTATTATATTGTATTAATAAAATTTATACATAAAATCGAAATAATTTTGAATTGTATTCTCATAGTTATGAAACAAAATTTTAAATTCTTTAAGATGGTTTGAACCAAAATGCAACACTGTTACAGTATTTAATCATAGTAGTAATTTAGGTCCAAGAATATATAACAAATTAATATTTAAATATCTTAATCTTGTCAATTTTAATAGTTCTAGTAGATAGGCATCAGGAAAGACTAAATTTTCCTAAAATTAGAAACAGTTATTATTAATTAAATTAGATAAGCAGACAGGTTTTGAAAATAAGATAGAATTACGTCAAGGTTTTAAAATAATAAAAATTGAAAATAGAGAATTAAGGCAGTTACTAATGTATTCAGATAGCTATATTATTTAGTAAAGGTTCAGAAGATAATTTTGACTTTATAAATTGCTTTACTAATATGTCTTAATTTCAATAATAATGCATTTATAATAAATTTAGTAGGCATTATAATAGTAATGAATTGATAATGAGTACTTGCGACACAATAATGAAACTAAATTGAGGTTGATTATGTAAGCAACTTGTCAAGTTTGTGTTTAAGCAGGTATGCTGTAGTCTTCATTGAAGTTACGCAAACGTTTCTGCTGACAAGGAAATATTGTAAGAAATAAAGACAACCTACATATAGAATGTATCGAGTCAGCTAATTCAGGTTCATGACTTACAGTATGTCGACATCTGATCATCAAATTGGAATATAAGTTATTATTAAAGTAAGACCTAAATAATTACAATTAAATTGTAAAAAGGAGCAGATAAAATAAGGTTTAATGTCTTAATGGTTATCACGATTGGTTTAAACATGCACTAAAACCAGACGTAAGTGCAAGTTTGAACCAATAAATTATTGAGATTTGCAATTAAGGAGTCTAGGAAATTGTATATTTAGTATGTAGAACTACATTTGTTTATAGATCTTTTGTTATATTATTAAGTTTTGTACTTGTGAACTATATCAATAAATAAATATGTCAATAGTTCTAGTATTAAATTTAAAAAAAAAGTTAGGTATGGATTTTATAAATAATGAAAAATTTTAAATTTAAATGTGTATATTCTTGTTGTGTAGTAGACATAAGACAAATTGTATTATATACTTCTTAATTTCAATTCAGGAATCCACCCCTGAGCATGAGTTCTACACTTTCAGGGGTGAGCTAAAGTTTTAGATATTTTCTGTTTATATTATAGTTTATGTTCGACCATGCCGAAATGTAGTAATTATACACCTGGTAGCAGTTCTTTAATGCATGTCATTAAAGTGCACCTATTCATTAAACTTCAGGTTTTCGATTATTCTCGGATATGCAATCGAAAAACAACTAGCAAAACGTCACGCAGGCTGGAAATCCAATACTGTTCTGTTACTATAAAAATTAGCGTTAATTGTAAATAATATTCAAATAAATTCAATTTGTCATCTCGTTTTTCAATGTCGAATTCAATTTCAAGTTTATATCAAGTTTAACGAGATTACATCAAGGTCGTCGACATTCGTTTCGGGGAAAAAATCAATACTTTCGCGTCTGCGCACATCTCACAATTCACGAGATTGCACAAGATCAGTTCCCTTCCCATTCACATAAGATAACGTGAAAGTTATGAATAATTTCAAGTTAGAAATATGGTCGAGCATAAAAAGTCGTATGAAACTTGCCTATAATAGTAATTAAGACGCTCGTATGGAAATTATGAAACGAGCGCAAGCGAGTTTCATAAACATTCTCGCGTCTTCATTACTATCATTATAGGCTCGTTGCATAATGTAGGGCCTACTATTATGTTACAGTTATTAGCAAAATAAATACATAAATAAATGGTAGTCCTTTGGTCAGTGAGTTGTAATGATGGAGAGTTCAATGAGGATATTTAAATAATGCAGTCTTTGAAAATCAGTTTGTGTTTACGATACGTAACACTTTTTAAGTGAAACTTTCTTCACTCTGATTGTTTATATTGCGACAAATAGTACTTGTGTGGCGCTGCCTTTCCATCTGATGTCCAGAAGTGCAGACATATGGCGACAGATGTATAAAAGAGGCTTGGACCACCCTGGAAAACTTTCCGGCCAACTGTTTCTCGCCCCAACAAGTTGCTTTGCTTTGAGGACAGTTTCTACGAGCCAAGTCCGAAGAGACATATGCAGTACGGCAACTCAAGGGACCCTAGTCCTGTGATAGATCACACAACTGAAGTTGAACAAGTGAAATAAGATTGAACTCAAAATGGAGACCATTGGTTATAAATGATGTACTTCTAGTTCCACCAAATTTTGTCAGGTGTTTCTTAACAAACAACAACAAGTTAATAACTGTTAATTTTCTAACCTTTCATTTAAACTAATTAAAAAACTTTATAACCAGTCATAATTTCTGTTTCTTTGTTCTTGCGTAAATTGTTTAAGAAGGATGTGAATATTTCATACGAACGAAAGTTGTAGTATGGAAATGCCCCAATTAATCACACTGAAGATCGTCGACATAGTCGACCTGGTTGGCAAGTTGGTATAGCGCTGGCCTTCTATGCCCAAGGTTGCGAGTTCGATCCCGGGCCAGGTCGATGGCATTTAAGTGTGCTTAAATGCGACAGGCTCATGTCAGTAGATTTACTGGCATGTAAAAGAACTCCTTCGGGACAAAATTCCGGTACATCCGGCGACGCTGATATAACCTCTGCAGTTGCGAGCGTCGTTAAATAAAACCTAACATTTCGTCGACATATCAACTCATATGACGTATTCATGCTCGGATTCTTGTAGACATACGACTGTCAAAATGTACATTATATAAATTATTGGAAAAGAGTATATAAAGCAGGATATTGAATGAGGCGTTCAGAGCTAAAGTGGATCAAGTCACAAATTTTCTTAAATTCAGTTTAATTCATTTTCTGATTATCTGAAATTGGATCTTTTCCGAGCAGTAATGGATCAAGTCTTAATTCCAAGCATTCGCCGGTAGGTGACACAGTCACTTTTCGCTCAGATTATTTGTTCACGATGTTTTGAGCCATAGTGTATCAAGTCACCAAAGCGTTGCACAAATTATAATCACAATTGTTTATATTTTGTAAATCTAGAATTTGAGAATGGAGCAATAAAATTATTGGTAGTGAAATTAGATAATCCACTAAAGCAAGTTAACTTTAAGTTCTTTATCTCAAAATTACGTCTCATGGTCTTGATTCACTGTAGCTATGAAAGTCTCAAATCAAGCGATGCCACCTTTATAAATTTAATTGAAGAATGCAGATCCATAATAAAAATAAATTACTGATTGAAACTGCAGTATGCGGCAAAAAAACAACGCTGGAAATAATGCTCAAGATAAACACCTTCTCCTCTGTTGTGAGAACCATAATTGCAGCACTAACCTCAACGCTGAATACACAATATGCCAGACTATCATATAAAATAAATAAATACTTGGTTGATGGAGAAACATGGACAGCAGATGAGCTTATAATTTCAGTGTTGTTTGTTTTTCCGCATATTGTAACATAAAACAAAAAGAAATTGAAATTCAAGAAATAATCTAAATTCAAACTGTTGCTCGAAATCTTAAAATTCAAGGAAGCAAAATATTATTTATGCTCGACCATGCCGAAATGTAGTAATTCTACACCTGATAGCAGTCCTTTAATGGACCTCCTTAAAGTACACATATTCATTAAAATTCAGGTGTTCCACCAATCAGAAAACACCATTGTAGCAATATGAAAGCGCAAGTATCGATTATTCTCGGATATGCAATCGAAAGACAACTAGCGAAACGTCACGGAGGCTGGAAATCCAATACTATCGCAGAAGGTTATGTTCTGTTACTATAACATTTGCGTTAATTGTAAATAAAATTCAAATAAATTCAATTTGTCATCTCGTTTTTCAATGTCTAAATCAATTTCAAGGTTATATCAGGATTAATGTTTATTTTACTCTCTAGATTATATCAAGGTCAATGACATTTGTGTCTAAGAAAAAATAAATACTTTCGCGTCTGCGCACATCTCACAATTTACGAGATATTGCACAAGGTCAGTTCCGCTCCCCAGTCAGATAAGAATAAAATGAATACTTCAGAATAATTTCAAGTTAGAAATATGGTCGAGCATAAAAAGTCGTATGAAACTTGCCTATAATGGTAATTAAGACGCTCGTAAGAAAATTATGAAACTCGCTTGCGTTCGTTTCATAAAAATATTCTCGTCTTAATTACTACCATTATCGACTCGTTGCATAATGTACTATTCTGTCTGGGTGATCAATTTGTGTACCTAATATATAATTCTTTTGTTATAGGCCTACGGAGTGATTTATATAGAAGTAACAATCTTTGTTTGTTTGTTTGTTTTTTGTTTCTTTCAAAACGAATGATGCTAGCCACAATTTGGGGCAAATCGCAATATAGCGAACGTAGAAGCTCCGCCCACGACCCCTTCCACTTTTCCCCTACTAGCTCATCAGACACTCTACGTGATAGGCGAGTGTTGTGTCGAATGCACATTTCATGTGGGTGGGGATAACTTCCCCTACTGGCGTTCGCTATATTGCGATTTATCCACAATTTGTTATACCTCGAATGTAGAGTATTACCTTGGGAGATTACTAACCTCTATAGCAAATGCTGAAAATTCTTTATTTATTCCGTTGGAAATTCACTTAATGACCAGTTTTTAACGTCAAATTAAGCAGGAGTTTTGTTTCCCTATCACGAGATGCGCAGATGTTTATTCCTTATTCCTTATTGTTGACAGCTGTTTTCGACATTTTGTTTTAGTCACTGAAAATGCAGTACACATTAAATCAACGGCTCTTCCTTGTGAAGCAATACTGGATTAAGAATTCAATTACACCTACTCAAAGGGCATACCAGAGAGAATTTGGTGTTCGTATTCCCCCCCCCCCCCGAATCATGATTAGATTTAATGATCAGTGATTTTTTGTCCTTTAAATAAGAAATATTTCACGGCCTTTAAAGCATAATGATTATTTATGTCTTGTTAAATTTCCTGTAAGATTTTTATTTAAATAAATCTTTAGACCCTTGCAACCCTGACAGCCATTTAGTGACCAACTCTGGACGACAGAGACCTGCGGTTCATGACAAAAGAGACGGGGAGACCCAATCGGAAAACAGAAATTGCCGAAGAGGATTTCAGAACTCCGGTGGATATGGTCGAACTTACAATGTGCTCACTGGACCGTAAAGGGTCGTAGGTTGGACCCGTGCGCCAGCAAAAATAACAACGATGACACCGGACCAGGGGTGAACAAATAACTAGATCCAAGCAGACTGCTGTCTGTAACTCTCATGCTTCATTGTTGTTGATTAAAATTTTGCTTCACCTAGTACAGCCTATTAATAATTCACAACCAAGGAGAATAGAAGTAAAGTACATCGTATTAGCCTAGGGAATAGTTAGCTGGAGTCGTGATGTGAGGTTAAATCTGCAACATTACTTTAAAAGCTTTACTATAATTCCTGATAAAGTCATGGTAGGTACATACGAATATTTTTATCAACATCACTAGAGGTTTTGATTTTTCTAGAGAGAATCAAAACTCGAGTGGGATTTAATTGACTATTACACGATTAGAAGAAAGCACAATATGAAGATTAGAAGAAATAAAGTTTTCTAATATAATAATATATTAAATGACTTACTAAACTGTCCTGAAAAATGTGTTAGCTCATCATTAAATATTCTGCTAGATGGCAGTAGTGTGTTATGATCAGTCTTCTCTCTTACCAGTTGTGCCAAGTATACAATCTATCATATCGTAAGTAATATAATTAATTTCAGGGAGTTATTCCTTGAGATATTTCAAACAAAAATTTTATTACAGATTTGCTCGTTTTTTCTTCCTTTTCGAGATAAAAATTGTTGTATATGAAACATTTCATAGCGTGTTTTGGGAAATCCATTGATTCAATTCCCAATATGCTCGGTCATTTTAAGAGAGCAGTGTATTATGATAATACAGTAAATAATTTAAAGAATTTCAGTTTTGTCCTTTAAATGTGCGGAAATCTTATCCGAATATATTCTATTATTCATGTTTTTTATGTTATTACAGTGTTAAAAGAAATTTTTCCATATTATTTTACTGCATACTTCATCATCAAGGAATTAGGCCTTTATTTTGCCTGTTCTACGTCTTCAAAGTTTATGTCGTCTTATCCATTTTGTTCTTGGTCTAACAACATTTCTTTGTTTTGTTGGTTCATAGTTCAGATTCATTTAGGTAAAGGTCGTCATTCATTCTTCTTTTATGTTGGTACCAATTATGTTTTTGTTGTTTTTGTATTTTCCACAGTCAAATTAAACATATTTAGTTTTCTGGGGATATTTTTGTTCTTTTGATGATTTCTAAAAGAAACTGGTGCTAGACCAGTCAAACGACAGTCATCTGAAGGAATTTCATTTCCTGGATTCAAAATTTTCTTTTAGGTTCACTTTAAAGGCAAATTTTTTGAAATGTTATGTTTTATTTAACGACGCTCGCAACTGTTGAGGTTATATCAGCATCGCCGGATGTGCCGAATTTTGTCCCGCAGGAGTTCTTTTTCATGCCAGTAAATCTACTAACATGGTCCTTCGCATTGTTCCACAAAGCATCTGTTGAAATTTACTTCATTTTATTTTTGACGTCTTGTTCTTTTAACGAAAGATATATTGCAGCCTAAATCGTTAACGCAGGAGGATACGTCCAGAAAAGTTCATGATTTAAAACTGGTTTTACATCTTCTGCATGACAATGCTCCTTCAAATGCCATTGTTTTTGTTTTGCCAGGATTAGAAATTTTGGAAGATTATATTTTCTCCATTACCTAATTGTACTTGATAAGTTTCCACCTGAAAGTCATCCTCCGATTCAATGCCATCAAGATCTGATCGTCAAACGCAAAAGCATGGACTTTCAAAAATGTCTTCCTAGGCCTGCTTCCAGGAACTTATTTTTGGCAAAAGTGTGTTTCTGTGGCAACTATTTTATAAATGCTGAATAATGTTGGAGATAAAGGGCAGTTTACTATGAATATGCAAATTTATTTTTGTTCAATAATATATTGTATATTTCTTCATATATATGCAAAAAAATAGTATGCAACACTTTCTTTGAGCACTGTATTGTTACTGTTAGTATTTATTTTTTTTTTTATTATTATTATTATTATTATTATTATTATTATTATTATTATTAATCTATTAACATAACACTGATTTTCAAAATAAAAAATATACATGTAGTCTCATAATACATAAACATATTTTGGACAGCCTCTCTTTTAGCAGAATAGGTATTTCAGTTGCTATTATTGATGTTTTGAAGTACAAAGCTCGTCAGAAATTCTAGAATCATAATCGGACACTCGTTTTACAGTACACCAGTAGCGGATTGTTTTACAAACATGTGGGTGTATAAGTGTTTATCACTTATACGCTACTTCAGAATAAAAAAATAATATGTTTCCAGCTAACATTAACCATAAAATCTAAATTTCAACCATGAAATTCTTCTAATGCAAAAATCGACTCACCTCTTCCATTATACACCCTTTGAGTGACAAACCGATAATGTAAAGGGAGAATGTGGAAGGGAAGAAATTGAATTAAGATAGTTACTAGCTCCCTGTTCGGTTCAAGTTTGCGAAGTCTCTGCACAACCGAACATCACTTCGCGGAAGCATATCTCACGTTAGTTCGAACTTGTTCCTTCAAGTTCGTTGACGTTCCCTTTTCCTACCTTCATACTTCAGCAGCGTAAGAATTTAAAATAAATCTTTTGAATTTTTATATATCTAGTTGTAAGGACAGATAATTTTTATTACAAAAATAGTGACTATACATCAATAGGAATATACATATAAATAAATCGTCATATTTTATTTAATTGTATTTCATAATTTTGTGAAAGTTTATTAATAACAGCGTTTACTGTATGAACTCCCTATATAAACGTATAATTATTACATTCGTCACATAACATTCAAATAAATCAGAGTTGCTCAGCAACAATAGATGTGTGACTATACGGATGAAGAAAGTAGAATAACATGAACAGCATAATAGGCTATACAATAAATTCTATAATTCGATAATAGTACATTATACAACGAGCCTATAATGGTAGTAATTAAGACGCGAGTACGTTTATGAAACGAGCGCAAGCGAGTTTCATAATTTTCATACGAGCGTCTTAGGGTCGAATTCATAGTCGTCACTTATAAAATGAGGAAACACTTAAGTAATGAGCATTTCCTTGACACTTATTTCAGATCGTATTACAGAGACGCTACTCATCCATATGCCCTGAGCATTCCCTTGACATCGAAAGAAATATGGCAACATGGCTAGACGTAGCGCTTTCCTACATTCAATTGTTTTCCAGCGCCTTCAAATTGTTAAGTCGGCATTACTGTCATACACAAATACACAAGTAAATATTATAGAGCTGAAAATTATACAGGATGTCCAGAAAGCATTTTACAGAAAAGAAAGAAATGAGCTAAGATAACTAGTTTTGAAATATGGAGATATCGTCGAAAGTAAAAAAAAAAAGATAATTGTTTTCTCCAAAAGAAGAAACTAACATGGAACAAAATTTCAGTTGAGTTTAATGCAAACTCCGGAAGTATTCCTGTAAGTAAATCATTTTAATTTAGTTTTCAGTTATTTTTATGCTAAACAAAGTGGAAATGATATAATTACGCAAATTTTAACAGCTTATTCCTTGGGTAGGGTACAAACATAAACCCAAATAACACTTTGTTGGGACGTGAATACTTTTCGAAGAAAATGCCGTTTAAATCTACCTGAAATGCTGCTGCATCATAAAATCTCAAAGCAACCAGTACTTTCAGCAGTGGCGAAATCAGTAAGCCTCATGGTTGTATTGTGAATTTAAATGAGAGACACCAGAATATTCACAACAGTGTTCTTGTCGAAACGGTATCTTCTCTTAAATTGTTGATCATTATACATCTCTAAAGGGTTTTCCATATCTCTGATATATCTTTTGCTTGCCGAAACTCATTTTCATATTAATTACGAACTCAATAAATTAAATTAAATCATAATCATCATCTATTGTATACCGAATCAGCTGATTACAATGCATATGAGGAAACACTTGAGTAAGCTGACAAGCTACCTTATTTGAATAAGTGTTCACTTCAGTGGGATTTATGAATTGGAAATTATTATAAGCAATTGCTTAAGTGTTTCCTTACGATAAGTGTTGACTATGAATTCGGCCCTTAATTACCATTATAGGCAAGTTTTATACGACTTTTTATGCTCGACCATATTTCTAACTTGAAATTATTCATAAGTATTCATGTTATTCTTATCTGACTGAGGAGCGTAACTTACCTTATGCAATACCTCGTAAATTGTGAGATGTGCGCAGACGCGAAAGTATTGACTCTTTCCGAGAAACAAATGTCGACATTGACCTTGATATAATCTAGAGAGTAAAATAAACATAAATCTTAATATAACCTTGAAATTGATTTAGACATTGAAAACGAGATGACAAACTGAATTTATTTGAATATTATTTACAATTAACGCTAATTATTATAGTAACAGAACTAGTTGTCTTTCGATTGCATATCCGAGAATAATCGATACTTTCATATTGCTACAATGGTATTTTCTGATTGGTGGAACATCTGAACTTTAATAAATAGGTGTACTTTAATGAGGTCCATTAAAGGGCTGCTACCAGGTGTATAATTACTACATTTCAGCATGGTCGAGCATAAAATAAATTCCATAATTCGATAAAAATAAATAATCGTTTCATTTTCATACAGGCTATAAATCATTAGAAGTTATAAAGTCCAATTCGTTATAAATAAAATATTCATTTTTGCTATACATTGCTTAGCTTATAATAACCAACCTGTTAATAAACAAAAAAAAATATTTCACTTTCATAATCTATATCGTCGTGCATGACAGAAACTTAGTTCAGTTCATTTTGTCTAATATAGCAAAGTTAGAAATTCGCTGATGTTCTTCCTGCAGGGGGAGGCCTGTTATGTTTGTTCAACCATGTTATGAAAATATTTGCTATCCTTCTCTTCCACCCTTCATGTTTTAAACCGAATAGGATCTGAGCACAGGTCTTGCGATTAATTTTTCAAAGAAATAAAACAGAGTTCTTATTGTCTTAGTTTCCTCTTTAATGTTTAAATATTCCATTGTACCTAGCAGTCGGTATTATGAACATATGGATTTTTAAAAATATATTTTATTTGATGTACTTATACGTATATTTTTGGGGATGTTGTGGCGGGAGGAAAACGTCTCAAGTCAATTTTTTGTGAAAATGAGGTTTTTATATATTCTGAAAGCGGTAACAATTCTCTACAATCTGGTAAAACGGTTAAAGTCAAATAAGACTCCTGACTGGATTTATAGAGAGTTACCAAACGTCCAAAGTACTTTTTTGAATCGAGCACACACAGAGTAAAGACTTAAGAATATTTAATACTTTATTCCTTATAGACATCACATATTTACTTTCCATGGTTCCGTATTAAAAAGGTCTAACTTGTATTTTAGCCATTTTATCACATACTGATGCCCTTTCCTTTTAAAACTTTAAGCACCAGGGTAAACAGTCTTATAATTGTTTAAGACCCATTTTTCATTCCTAATAATTGACATTTCTCATTTATTTTGACATGAAAAACGTCTGATGTTTAAATAGTCCCTTCTACTCAGTTTAGGTTCTAGTGTTAAAAGAGCTTAAGTGCGGCTATTTTTGGAAATAATCAAAAAAATTGTTAAATGAGCAACATTACCTATTTTAGAAGAAATATAAACAAATAATACCCAAATAATAAAAACTCTATAATTGACACCAATTTCAATCTTTCTACTGCTCTCCTGAAAAATATAAAATTTTTACTTAAGACCTTTTTACTCCCGGCCACAGTTTTAATTTTAGTAATAAAAAAAATTATCTGTACAGATTGCTATGCGTAACTTTGAAAGATATGTGCCTGACATTCTTAGGCAGATAAAGTCTAAAGGCGTAGGTGATAAGTGACTAAAGAGAAGGGCGCCGAACATAAGGAAGGGGATAGATTGAACAGATGCAAAGCGGGCTTCAGTTCTACAGGGACTCGTCAAATATGAACCGAACATAAGGCCTCTTACCGGTTTTCAACGGATTCGATTATTTTATTTTACATTCTTCACTTCTATGTATATGTGATTGCCTATTGAGTAAGGCGAAGTTTATAATATCATGAAACCTCTCATGTTCGTAAATTGCACAACAATAATAATTATATTTGACTTACGTTGCCGGTAGGTAGCGATATTTTCAGGGAAAGACGAAGTCCGTAAGTAAATACATTACATTGAATGTATTAAGGTTTGAGTCAGTGTGGCGTTACAAACTTTGAGGGATGATGGGGAAGGGCACATGTATCAATTTGAGATCAGGAACCCCGGTCCGGAAATGACTGAGTCGAAAGTTATAAGCAAAAATAGTTGTATTGTAATTAGGCACCACGTGCCCTCCTTCCCTTAACCTTTGGAATAGTTGTGGAAAGATGGTATGGGCCGGATGTCTCCTACGTGGGTACTTGTACCCGACACAATCTGTGAGCTTGTCTACTGTTCCCATTGGCTATCCGTATTCGAAAATCAGATCTGCTTATTCCGCTCTCATGTACTCCTCCATTTCACTAGGACTGATCGACTGGACACTGCAACTTGTACACATACACTGCTGTCTACAGACGTGCATATCAGGACCGACCATGTCCGTTACACATTACGCTATCTGCATTGCTTTAGTGTAGTTTCCTGTCCCCACCCCTCATACAACGCACTGAATGGAATACTGTAAGTAGACAACGTAAACAACGTCAGATGAATACAGTACGTGTAACATGTACAGATAAATACACATAAATAAGGTGTACAGAGGAATAAAATTATTTCATTTCCACACAACTATTTTTGCTTGTAAATTTCGACTCGGTCATTTCCGGACCAGGGTACCGCATCTCAAATTGATACATGTGCCCTTCGCCATCATCCCTGAAAGTCAGTAACACCAGCCCGGAAACACCCTGTATAACATTGAATTACTTTCGTGAAGCTATTTCCCCTACTCTGTTCAAAAGAACATAAACGTCAAAAATATTTGTAGGTTTCTGTAAATAAATTTGAATCGGCTATGAATTGTGACTGTAGGCATTACGCTTTTCACTTTACATACATACAGAAAACCAGCTCCGCTCTGTTCAGGGATCTTCGCTTCTTTGTCACCTAATATTCAAAGAAATACCAACTCCCATGTTCAGAATTTTTTTTTTTTACAGTTGTGTATAAAAAGAATGCCCGAACGAATTCCGACGAACAGACTTTGATCTATCCTTTCGCTTTATTAACATCGTTTCGCTTCTGAAATTTTCTTTGTGTTGCAAAAGAATTCGAGTATATCCATTCGAACGAAATTTGTTGGAGAGCAAATACTGGATAGGACGCAATGCGATCTGCACATGTTTCTAATAATTAAAGCAGTGTTGCCTAGCAACCATGTAGATTTACAGAGAGAATTTCTCTCTTTAGCTTGTAATGTTCCATCAAATGTTTACTTTTTTACGAGGGATGTAGGAAATATACATGACGATGTAGCAGTAAAAATGCAGGGATTCAGTCTTGTTGCCTGTATAGTGTTTCCATTATGAGAGAACAGGAGGTCATTAACTTGCGTGCAAGTTTCTATTAAACTCCCTTATCGTGTAGTTTGTTCATGTTCTTGGATTTTTCACATAAAATACGAGGTATTTCAGTGAAATGTCTCAATTGATGCCATGGATTGATAAAATTGGAGATTTGGATAGGCTTACTACTACATTCATATAGGCGTCCACACCTGTGGAGTAACGGTTAGCGCGTCTGGCCGCGAAACCAGCTGCCCGGGTTCGAATCCTGGTCGGGGCAAGTTACCTGGTTGAGGTTTTTTCCGGGATTTTCCCTCAACCCAATATGAGCAAATGCTGGATTTTACACCCATAGGTCTACCACAACAAATTAATTAATTTTACACAAAGGCATTTAATACATTACATAATCGCAGAAATTTAGGCGTGATATATCTTGACTTTTCCATAGCGTTTCATAAAATTGACCATAAAATTTTAATTAATAAACTTTCAAGTTTTGGATTATCTTTTTCATATTTACAGTTAATAACGTCATATCTTATAAACAGGCAGCAGTATGTTTCATTCAATCAAGTAAAATCAAAACCATTCACAGTAACTTCAGGTGTACCCCAAGGATCCAATCTTGGTCCCTTGTTCTTTTTACTTTATATCAATGATTTACCTAAACAGATTTTGCACTCTAAATGTTTACTATATGCTGAAGATGTTAAATTGTATAAAGTCATTGACAAACAACAAGACGTTTTTGATCTACAGCATGATTTGGACAGACTATATAGATGGAGTATCGATAATTTTCTTCTGTTAAATCTTAATAAATATTGCTTTATGACGTATTCTAAACTTAAGACAGTTTCTCAAAATTCGTATGAAATTAATGGTGTGAAGTTACCTAGAGTAGAATCATTTAAGGATTTGGGTATTTATTTTACACACAACTTATATTTTAAAATGCACTTAAATCACGTAGTAATTGATGCATATAGAAAATTAGGATTTATAATCAGAAATACAAAAGAATTAAAAAATATAAATACTATTGATACTCTATCTAAAACTTTAGTTAGGAGTAAGCTAGAGTATGCGTCTGTAATATGGTGACCTCAGTTCCAGTCCCATCAGATGCAAATAGAAAGGATAGAGAAAAGATTTTTACGTTATTTATATTTCAAAAACATCAAGTGTCGTCTCATGACAAGAAAATTTCATATAAACAGTTACTTTTTGAATTTAATTATAAAACTTTAACATCTCGACGATTAATAAATAGTCAAATTTTACTCTATAAGACTGTTAACGGTATATTGAATAACTGTGATTTTCTTAAATTCCTTTAGTTCAATGTAAAAAAAAAACAGAATTACGTCATAGGCAATCTTTTGTTATTCCCATTCCTAGAACTGTTTTCTTCAAGAACTCTCCATTGTTTGTTATGTGTAATACTTACAACTCTCTGTCTTTAAACTGTGATTCTCAATTAGATTTCAGTTTAACAGTTGACAAATTTCATACAATGTTGAAAAGAATTGTATTTCCTTAGATATTTAAATTATTAAGAAGTGTATTATAATGTTTTTACTTTAGTTTTTAAATAATTTTGCATCATTATATTGACATTTGGCACTATATTAATTGCAATACTATATTCTAGCATCTATTACCATTATGTATTTTCTTTCTTTCGTTTATGTTTGTTTTGTTGTTTTTTCTCTTATTATGTATTTTGTGTATGTATCTGTGTAAGCCACCTGTAATTGGAAGCCTGCTTCTGTTGGTGGTGGATTTAAATAAAATAAAAATAAAAAATAAAATTTCGGTGCTGGACCTCGGACTCATTTCATCTGCATTATCACTTTCATCCCATTCAGATGCTAAATAACATAAGATGTTGATAAAGCTGATCATGAAATTAGAAATAGTGAACAAATTAATACTCCATATTGTAGATTACACAAGAGCAACACAAACTTTTTAATTATGGGGATGAAATTATATAATAAGCTCCCAAGTCAATATTATAAATTACCAATCAATAGCTTCAAAACTACAATTTTACAATTGGTTATTAAATAATTATTTATATTCTGTTGCTGATTTTTCAACACAAATTTGTATGAAATTGTATTTTAATAAATAAGTTTAATTGCAGTTTAGTTAGTTTTCTTTAATTTAAAAGTTTCAAATTATTTCATGTTTTCAATGTATTATTTAAATGTTACTGTTTCTTTTATTAGTGTTTTTAAAAATGTATTTATATGTTTGTCAATGTATTCTAACGAAGCCTAAAACTGTATGTCTAATGGCCAAATAAACTGAATTGGTTGAATTGAATTGAATTGAAAGCGTCGTAAAATAATCTACTAAAAAAATCAATGATCAGTCACTAATCAGCAAAAATCTCTTGATCAAATCTCATGGAATATTGATTTCCAATCAAATACTGATTGTGTTTTCTGCAAAGATGGCCAGTCAAACCCTCCTTGATCATTGATTATATCTGATCGGCGTTTCTGCAAACGCGCCTTATTCTCCATGTAAGCAAAGAATCCGAACTGGGGCTACCTTTAATCAATCAATCAAATTATATGTAACTCCGTTCGTGCAAATAAGGGAGGAATAACCAACCTGACAACGGAAAATAAAGCTATAGCACAGCTGCAACACGTATCTGAGACTCCATTCCAACTCGTGGATATGACGTCACGACGTCTCCTCAGCATCTTTTGTTCCTCGCCATTAAGTAATTGCAGTTGCCGTGGTTAGAAACAGCTGAAGAGCTCAGTGCGCGGCGATGCATTATACTTGTAGCAGTACACTCAGCTTCTGAAAGAGTCCAACTTGCAGGAGTTCTCTGGGATTCAGGGTCAGGACTGACTGAAGGTTCCGTACAGAAAGTCATTTCACTTAATTGGGATTAGAAAGCAGTGTAATAGAATTACTGCCGCGTCTGTGATTCAAACACCAGAGCACTGGTCTGCTGTCCAGGCGGTCCGGGTTCTTTATTTTAAGTCTACTATTTAAGGCTGCTATTACACTATCAAAGTTCTTTCACAAAGAATATGATAATAGTACATTATGCAACGAGCCTATAATAGTAGTAATTAACACGCGAGTATGTTTATGAAACGAGCGCAAGCGAGTTTCATAATTTTCATACGAGCGTCTTAATTACCATTATATGAAAGTTTCATACGACTTTTTATGCTCGACCATATTCATAACTTGAAATTATTCATAAGTATTCATTTTATTGTTATGTGAATGAGGAGCGGAACTGACCTTGTGCAATAGCCTACCTCATAAATTGTGAGATGTGCGCAGACGCGAAAGTATTGCTTTTTTCTGAGGAACAAATGTCCACATTGACCTTGATATAATCTAGAGAGTAAAATAAATATTAACCTTGATATAACCTTGAAATTGGTTTATTGAAAAACGAGATGACAAATTGAATTTATTGGTTTTTTACAATTAACGCTACAGAACAGGACAGTATTGTTTCCAGCCTAACGTTTCACTAGTTGTCTTTCGATTGCATTTCCGAGAATAATCGATACCATATTGCTACAATGGTGCTTTCTGATTGGTGGAACACCTGTCTTTAATGAATAGGTGTACTTTAATGAGGTTCGGGCTGCTACCAGGTGTATAATTACTACATTTCGAGTCCACACTTGTGGAAAAACCAGGTGGACCGGGTTCGAATCCCGGTCGGGGCAAGTTACCTGGTTGAGGATTTTTCCTGGGTTTTCCCTCAACCCAATACGAGCAAATGCTGGGTAACTTTAGGTGCTGGACCCCGGACTCATTTCACCGGCATTATCACCTTCATATCATTCAGACGCTAAATAACCTAGATGTTGATACAGCGTCGTAAAATAACCCAATAAGAAAATAAAAATAATGAAAAAACTACATTTCGGCATGGTCGAGCATAAAATATTTTATCAAAGATCTTTGATATACGATAAGATTTCGGGTACATTACACTACATAATAGTACATTATGCAACGAGCCTATAATAATAGTAATTAAGAATCGAGTATGGATATTTATGAAACGAGCGCAAGCGAGTTTCATAATTTTCATACGAGCTTATTAATTACCATTATAGGCGAGTTTCATACGACTTTTTATGCTCGACCATATTTCTAACTTGAAATTACCGGTATTCAGATGTATACATTTTATTTGTATCTCACAAGATCGGAAGTGACCTTGTTCTAGGTCGTGAATTGTGAGATGTGAGCAGACACGAAAGTGTTGATTTTTTCCGAGGAACAATAATGTCATTGACCTTGATATAATCCCGTTAAACTTGACAATATTATAATATTATAACCTTGATTATTGAATTCGACATTGAAAAACGAGATGACAAATTGAATTTATTTGAATATTATTTACAATTAACGCTAATTATTATAGTAACAGAACATAACCTTCTGCGACAGTATTGGATTTCCAGCCTCCGTGACTTTTCGCTAATTCTCTTTCGATTGCATATCCGAGAATAATCGATACTTGCGGTTTTATAACGGTAGAAAGCTGACCTGTCATTGGCTGAACAGTTGTAACCTGAGTCGTCATTGGCTGAAAGACCTGACTGTTAATGAGTAGGTGTACTTTAATGACATGCATTAAAGGTCTGCTACCAGGTGTATAATTACTACATTTCGGCATGGTCGAGCATAAAATCTTTTATAAAAGACTTTATCAAAGATAACCTAAAATTAGGAACAAAACCTTTCGGGTAACAGAACAGTGAACACAGAATGTTCCAAGGATTTGTTGATATTAATATTTACATGTTAGGTTTATGATTTGTTGATACTAATAGTATTTACGCGTTAAGTTTATAACACCATGACTGAAGAACAGTGTTGTATTTCTTTAGCTAGAATTAAATCAATCCCTATGAGATCTCAATAAAGAAAAAGAAATAAATCCATGTGGGTTAAACCATGGATTGCAAGACATGATAAAAGAGGTATCCATCAGAACAGAAAGAGCTATAATGAAAGGATTTGAAAAGTTACATAAATTATATTTATTATTATTATTATTATTATTATTATTATTATTATTATTATTAAACAATTATATTACCGGTTGTTCTTTATGGTTGTGAAACTTGGACTCTCACTTTGAGAGAGGAACATAGGTTAAGGGTGTTTAGAATTATGTGTGTAGGAAAATATTTGGGGCTAAGAGGGATGAAGTTACAGGAGAATGGAGAAAGTTACACAACACAGAACTGCACGCATTGTATTCTTCATCTGACATAATTAGAAACATTAAATCCAGACGTTTGAGATGGCAGGGCATGTAGCACGTATGGGCGAATCCAGAAATGCATATAGAGTTTTAGTTGGGAGACCGGAGGGAAAAAGACCTTTAGGAGGCTGAGACGTAGATGGGAAGGTAATATTTAAATGGATTTGAGGGAGGTGGGATATGATGATAGAGACTGGATTAATCTTGCTCAGGATAGGGACCAATGGCGGGCTTATGTGAAGGCGGCAATGAACTTCGAGGTTCCTTATTATTATTATTATTATTATTATTATTATTATTATTATTATTATTGCAGGCATTATTACGATTACTATTCTGAGGACGATAATGTAACTAACAGCAGAATGTCACCCGTAAATCATAAGTCAAGTAACTTTAACTCTTCTACTTTAATTTTACAGCGATCGTTTAACTTTGGGAAGGCTTTCTAGAGGTTAGTGAACAGTTTTAGAGTTAAAGGTTATATTGTCTGACACTTCTTTATAACTTAAACTCATCTCTTTCTTTGTCTAATTTAGGCCTGTCTGCTTTCCTGTCGCAGAATTATGATAGAATTATATTATGAGACAGGGGTATTAAAAATAATACACCCATTTAAACTAAAACAAAAGATACGTTTACATAGATACGGTTATGTGGTTTTCAGTAGACGATATAATTTTTTTCCAAGTTACACATATAGTAAGAGATCGGACAATGAAGTAATGGTACTGTTTATAAACACTTTTATTTACATTTTTAACCAACTGCAATGTGACTACCTTCAAAGTAGTTCCCTTGAGACTGCGTACACTTATTCCAACGTTTCTGCCACTACTGGTAACAGCTAAAAAAAAAAAACTCAACTTTTGAGACAGTGTTTAAGGGTATATGTATGTGAACGACCACAAATATTATCAGAAAATGCAGGCTCTAAATTTCTAAAATTTTATAAGGAAATGAACTCACAATTGGACAAAAATTACAAGCTACCACAACAAGATTTATTAGAACTTAAATATGTAATAAAAGTATAAAAAGGTTTATCAGTTCCATTTATCTCTTATTAATTTCTGTTAGGTAAAAAAGATCTTTCTGTTACACATAGAGTATGGAATGCTTTTTTTTTCCTGTTTGTCAATAGCATGCTGATGTTTAAACGTTATATTTTCATTCAAGTGTACTTTTGCAAGATTTTTGTGTTTTATTGTAATATTACAATACAATAAAATGCTAATAAATGCGTACAAAGAAATCGTACTGAGCAGAAAGGGACTAACCAGCAAACATTCTCTTGACGACAGATAAAAAAGTTATTTTTTTCTTCTACCATGTTAATAATGTCAAAACAAGTGCTTATACAAATTTTGGCCACACGAACGCAATTACGAGGGCCGTAAAAATTAAGTTTCCCTGAGGCCGTGTAGAGAAAGAAAAAACAGTTTCATTGAAAAAAATTATTAGAACAGATATAACTCTTGAGCTATTTCTTCAACATATTTTCCACTGGAATTGAGACATTTGTCATACCAGGGATCGACAGAGATGCAGACAGACGGTTGTCACTCATTGGTTCCGAACCCAGGCGGCAGACTTCTACGATATAGAACTACGAAACTTAACGCTACGGCAGTGATGTCAAAGCAAGCGCATTTTTCTGCCCTTGACGTCGTGCGCGGGCAGCAAGCGCTAAGCATGGAAAGAAGGGTTGTGTAAGTTATATGAATAAGCAACCTGTTGGATTAAGAAAACAGTGGTGCACAAACTTCAAAGGGAACGTGAAATTTTATGTCGTTATTTTTATATGGCTTCTTTCTGTTTAATATTATCTATATTGTCTCTAAAACAAAAGTACTAACACTGATTTCTTAATATTGCACTTGTGTTTTAAATCTTAATAACATAATAGAGAGTTAAGAAGGAATATTGACTTAAATTCCATAGTAGTATAATATTATACTGTATTAAGCGGATGAAACGCATCATTCATAAAGAAAGTGATATTCCAAAGAAAGAGATTGAGTATGACATGATAAGTTGGAATTAATATTGATGGTATCTTCAGCCTTACAAAATTAATCAATAAACTAATCAAAACAATATTACAGTACAAAGCAAAGTTACCTATGTACTGTATCTGTTTTAAGTGTAACTAATATTACATAACAAAACTCTTATCGCATTATGCTTTTAAGGTGATATTGGTGAGCAACTTCCTATCATCAGAATGTTAAATTATTTTCTCGAAATGTGCTGAAATTATAGAGCTGAAATTTTTACAACACATGGGCACGTATTTTTTGCTTATGATGTAACAGTAGTTGCTTTGTTAATTCATTTCCTTACAAACAATTTCCATGCGAATATTTTCAAAATTTTCAATAGACTATCTTCAGTAATACGTATATACGGTATATTAGATTTACGAAAACATTCTGTAAGGCTACTAAATAAATAGGCCTATACCTGAAAATTTCACTTTTCTATACGGAAAGTTGAGAAAATATTTCTTTTGAATAAAAAATCAAACTTGTGAAAAATCAGCATTAAAATTAAAACTTACATTCTTATAATGCACTTATACTTCTCAGGCAAATCTAGAAATTAACATGGATACAGTTTTAATAAGTTCTCTTCCCTTTATCTATTGAATCAGTGCTGGCCATCCCTGAATATAGCTCGACCAAGCGGCATATACCACCTCTTTCGTCTGTCTCTTTCCTTTCCGCTGTAAAAACCAGGCTCTCCTGGGCTCTAAAGCGCGCGCTTGCTCCTGTGGGCATCAATTGACATGCCTGCGCTACGGTTTGACAAATGTCTGTATTCCGATGGGGAATATGTTGGAAAATATCTCAACAATTGCAGTATCTGTTCCAATAAATCTTTCCATCAAATTGTGTTTTCTTTCATTAAACGGCGCCAGGGAAACTTATTTTTTACGGCCCTCGCAATTGCGTTCGAGTGGACAAAATTTGTACAAGCACTTGTTTTGATATTATTAATATGGTAGAAGAAAAAATAATTAACTTTTTTACTTTCCCCAATGAGAATATTTGCTTGTAAGGCCATTTTTAAATGTTTTTTTTTTCTCGGGCACCATGACAAATTTTAAATGTAAATAATCATGGTAGTATAGACAAAAGCTCAGGGAATCGGTGTAAAAAATATAATTTCATCAAAATAAATAGTTTTCAAATACAGTGCAACTCCACAAATAGACACTCCAGAAATAGACGCTCACTCTCGTATACTTCACGATACAAGGTAAGTCAACGCATCCTGTCCCGTGCTGCACAGGGCTAACCAGTTGAACCAGTGCAGTAGTGTGCAGATACTGGTACACGTTGGCAGCAAGGCAGGGAACAGAAAATGTGCACTTATGTTGAAGCAGAAGTTACAAATATTCGAACGGTTTAAAAAAAGTTGAATCAATCAGAGCCTTCGCTCAAGAATTTGACATTTCGATCAGAACAGTGCATGGGATAAAACAAAATTCATCTAAATACGAGGCATTCTGTAGTGATTATAAGAAGCTTTGTTATTATCAGTTGATTGTAGGATGAAACCACAGCTCATTTTGTGTAATTTCCTAAATTTAATCAATAGAGATGATTTATGTTCTCTCTTGAAGGGTACCGTATACACCATTTTAAAATAATTTAATACACAAACACAACTATTACAAGAAATGCTCAATAAGTTTTTGTAGCTTTATTCTCTTCGGCTCTAACCAACAATAACAAAAATGCAGGTTACCAGGCGACGATAGAAAAGATGCGAAAACAAATGAATGAGGCGTATAAACAATTGAATGCTCTTTCATATTTAAGTATAAAAATATAGGGGTGCCATTTGAAATTTCAAAGTGAGAATGGCTGGGGGTGGGAGGTGAAATCTAACATAAATTAAGCCTGGTTTAAGACTTCGTCCTCAGTATCTAAATTTACGTGTTTTTTGTTTAAATTGAATTCAATTTATATAACTAGTTATTTAGAGTGGGGTGTTTTGAAATGAAAGCCCTGTATGTAGATACATTTAGAGAGTTTTTCCTCCAGAAGTTTCTTTTATGTTTCAGATGTATCACGTGTGTTATACTTATTCACGAAGTTGTTTTGTTATATATTTTGCATATACTACAATATACAGGGACATCATTTTATTTTTTATGCTCGAACATGCCGAAATGTAGTAATTATACACCTGGTAGCAGACCTTTAATGCATGTCATTAAAGTACACCTACACATTAAAGGTCAGGTCTTTCAGCCAATGACGACTCAGGTTACAACTGTTCAGCCAATGACAGGTCAGCTTTCTACCGTTATAAAACCGCAGGTATCGATTATTCTCGGATATGCAATCGAAAGAGAATTAGCGAAAAGTCACGGAGGCTGGAAATCCAATACTGTCGCAGAAAGTTATGTTCTGTTACTATAATAATTAGCGTTAATTGTAAATAATATTCAAATAAATTCAATTTGTCATCTCGTTTTTCAATGTCTAATTTAATTTTAATGTTATCTCTGTAGGTTCTTATGGCCTAGCAAGGTCAATGTGAACATCTGTTCCTCGGAAAAAATCAATACTTTCTCGTCTGCGCACATCTCACAACATACGGGACATTGGCCAAGGCCAGACACAAAGAAAATTAATAATATCAAGTTAGAAATATGGTCGAGCATAAAAAGTCGTATGAAACTCGCCTATAATGGTAATTAAGAAGCTCGTACATGAAAATTATGAAACGCGCTTGCGCTCGTTTCATAAATATCCATACTCGCTTCTTAATTACCTTCATTATAGGCTCGTTGCATAATGTACTATACTAACATTTTTAATATTAACCTGGCTATACCTTTGGATCAAGATTGAGAACCGCAAACGCCGTTTGCTACCCCCTTCCACGACTGGAGTTCGATGACACTGGGGTAAAATACAAACAAATCACTTTACTAGGTATAGGAGGGAAGAAAAATAGTTCATCCATTTATGTAAACTAGGAAATATCACGCTTTTGACTTTTATCATTTTCACGCTTTTGACTTTTATCATTTTCATTAGGTTTTTGTTTAATTAAGATACAGTACAGTATTAACAATGAGTGTTTTTACTCACGAACTGATCTGTCCATGTGGACGTATTCATTATGCAGTGTATATTATACTATCTACAGCACATTAGCGTACAATGTAGAGAATGAAGTTAAATTGAAAAATAATCATAATATGGATATTTCAAACACATTTTTTTAAAATGGTGGCCGTTTATTTGGATACAGGCTTCAGTTCTAATGTGCATATTATCGCACTATAGACTATTGTACCTAATTCCAATTACTAGTTTCGTTCTTCGTACGAGTAACTCATGTTGAAACAATTCTGTACCTAATCTATAAAAGAATACCTTACGTACTGCAAATTCAATCTTCATTTCTGCCCGATCCGAAAAGATAAAATTACTCAGACATACTATCTACTCTCCGTCCAAGTGGTTATATCGCAGGGTCGTAGAAAAAGAGGAAATCACGTAACAGTTAATTACTTAACGAAGCACTTTTATTTAAGTTATTTTAAACAATTGTATGGGTATAATATTACGTAAATGTCCAATTCCTAACAGAAATTGATGTTCTCAGAAAAGAGCTAAGACAGTCTAACCACTAGCCTTTACAGAGGGGAGAGCAGAGGCGGATGGGGGAAACGGGGATGGGACGTAGGCAAATGGACGACAGTACCTGTGCGAAAATGATTCAATATTGAAAGCTCTTTCGTCACTGGAAAACGCGAACATATTTTTGGAACGTAGTATTTACTCTGAACGTAAAGCTACTATGACTGTATATGCGGTCTTGGATCTGTGTGGAGGACGGTTGAACTTCATTAGTAGAAGGGGTGGGAGTGAAGTACATTCAAAAACTCAGGTACAATAAAAATTGAAGTAAAAATAAAATGATGTCCCTGTATTATTTAAAATTATGTACGTTAATTATTTATGTTTCGGTCCGCAGGCCATATAAAACATTGTACAGCCCTTATGTTTACCAATGCCCGCAGTGCTCCGTAGAAAGACAGAGTTCGTACCTCGTCTCGCACACGGACCATTGCTGTGTCTATTTGTGGAGTTCGACTGCAATATATCCCTGGAAGCAATAGGTTGGCTTAAACTAGATAAAAGAAATTTACATTCACTTCTCTTTCTCTTCGAAATCTTGAACTCTTCTATTCCTTCGTACCTGTCGTCTCGCTTCACTTACCTTTCTTCCCACCATAATCTGAACACACGCTCTCGCCATGAAACAATACTAACAATACCATCCCATCGCACCTCCTCATACTCATCCTCTTTCACAATAGCCCTGCCAAGACTCTGGAATTCGTTACCTGCTAGCATCAGGGACTGTCGAAATAAAATTCAATTCAAACGCAAACTAACTAGGCACTTGGTCAGTAATTGAGACTCGTTCAGACATGGTTTCTTGTAAGCAGTTCTCTTAATCTATCACAAAATATTTCAATATATGGTAATTTCATCACTATAGAATTTTGTTATTGTAGGTTTAATTTGTAATTCAGTAAATACAAAAATATTCTTTGTTCTTAACTTCTATGGTAAATTGTCTAGCTTTCATTAATCAGGTATTCTTGTCGTACTTTAATTTTTATTGTAATTGTAATTGTATATTTAATATTAATTGTAATTTTATTGTTCATGTTATAGTTGTAATTCCCTGGTAGAGGGGCAGAGAAGGCCTGACGGCCTTATCTCTACCAGGTTAAATAAATAAATAAATACTACAAATACTACTACTACTACTACTACTACTACTACTACTACTACTACTACTACTACTACTACTACTACTACTACTACTACTACAGTTTTTTTGCGTCTCTTGAAAAGTTGTAAAAATGGATTTAGTTCCTTTCTGCACAGACTGATTCAATTTTATTGATTGTGACACGAAATAACATAACACTCCGGCTGTGTTATTACCTCGATTTCATTTTTTTCTTTTTATTAAAAATTGGATACGTTTGTTACTCTCGGATATCGAATCTGTCTGTCAGACTTTTGAAACAGAGAAGCTAACTGCAAGCTTATTTGGAAAACGTTGCAGAAATGATATTAAAGGTACGAAAACTGTAGGAGTACATCCCTCTCCAAGTTGATTTCATTTCGCTAAGTACCCCGCAGAAACTTATCTGATTGAATTTGTTTTTCCTTTCTCTCTGAATGGACTCTGTTTACTCCGTCTCAGCCTAATTACATAAAATACGGCTGAAATCTAATTTTAATTAATGAAACATTTTTTCCTTTCTTCCTTTCTCTTTTAGTAATGGCCTTTCTTTTTTACTTCGCTATTAAAAATTGTTGGATGGGTTCGCTTCTAGATTCATCCAATTATATCCCGCCCGTCCTTCTTCTTGTAAAAGTGTTTGTCTTTGATCATTTTTATACGATGCTGAAATTAATATTTCAAAGCTCGATGCAACAATAACTCTTGTTCATTAAGTGAATGCTGACAGAGAAGCAAAATATAGAGCTATGTCACACACAGGATGAGCAATCCACTTGGCTTTCTTTTCTACTTATTCTTCTTTTTTCAGAGTCGGAGTGCATTTTATGGAAACAGTTGTGTAGATTATCTTCCTCCAAGGGTAAATAATTGGGTATTCTACAGGGACATCATTTTATTTTTACTTCAATTTTTATTGTACCTGAGTTTTTTAATGTACTTCACTCCCACCCCCTCTACTAGCAAACTTCCAATTGTCCACCACACAGAACCAAGACCGCGTATGCAGTACTGAGTTAGTGAGTATAATACGTTCCAGGAATATGTTCGCGTTTTCCAGTGACGAAAGAGCTTTCAATATTGAATCATATTTTCGCACAGGTACTGTCGTCCGTTTGCTTACGTCGCATCCCGGTTTCCCCCACCTGCTTCTGTTCGCCCCTCTGTAAAGTCTAGTAGCTGGGCTGTCTTAGCTCTTTTCAGAAAACATTAATTTTTGTTAGGAATTGGACGTCTACGTAATATTATACAACTGTTTAAAATAACTTTAATAAAAGAAGAGCCTCGTTAAGTAATTAACTGTCACGTGATTATTATTCCCCCCCTTTCTACGAACCTGCGGTAAAACCACTTGGACGGACAGTAGATAGCATCTCTGAGTAATTTTATATTTTCGGATCGGGCAGAAGGGAAGATTAAATTTACAGTACGTAAGGTACTCTTTTTATAGAGTAGGTGCAGAATTATTTTAACATGAGTTACTCGTACGAAGAACGAAACTGGTAATTGGAATTAAATACAATAGTCTATAGTGCGATAATATGCACAAAAGAACTGAAGCCTGTATCGAAATGAACGGCCACCATTTTCTAAAATGTGTTTAAATATCCATATTATGATTTTTTTCAATTTAACTTCATTCTCTATATTGTACGCTAATGTGCTGTAACAGTACAATATATACTGCATAATTAATACGTCTGAATGGATAGCTCAATTCGTGAGTAAAAATACTAAGTGTTAATACAGTACTGTATTTTGATTAAACAAAAACCTAATGAAAAATATCAAACTGAAAATTGCGATATTTCCTAGTTTAAGTAAATGGATCAACTACTTTTCTTCCCTCCTATACCTAGTAAAGTGATTTGTATTTTACGCCAGTATCATCGAACTCCAGTCTTGGAAGGGGGAGCAAGCGGTATTTCCGGTTCTAGATCTTTAATCCAAAGATATAGCCAGGTTAGTATTAAAAATGTTAGTAAAAATAAAATGGTGTCCCTATATTATAAATCCAGGAGACACATATTCGATTCCCGGCAAAAAGTAAAGATTTCAAGCGTTAACAAGGCGAAGATGAGCTTTAGAGATCACTGATTTGATAGCCTTGTTCCTGACAAAATTTAATTATGTCAAAGGAATTATAACAAAGCGAAATTATCGACAGAAAAATTTCTGTCTCCCGTCTTTTCAGTATATATGGCTGCGTTATCATTAACCAAGTCAGTAACTGCGTCAGTTTAGCGCGTAATGTGAATCTGGTAGTTAAAATATCCTGAGTTCGAGAATAGTTTATTTTATTTTGTTCCTTGCTGTTTTATTCCATGATTACAATCATACCTTTCCTGCGCTTATAATGCTTTCATTTATATGTAGTGAACCGTAAGTAATATCATTATTTTTAGAGGGTTATTCTTTGAGATATTTCAAACAAAAAACCTTTATACAGTTTTGTTAATTTATGCGTCTTTTTCGAGATAAAAATTGTTTTATATGAAATATTTCATAGTATGTTTTGGAAAAGCCATTGATGTAATTCCCAATATGTATTACGATAATAAATGATTCCAAATATTTTAGTTTTGTCCTCTAATTGTGGATCCGAACAAGTGTAAAATTTAAAAATTATTTTTTAGAACGAAAAGTTAAATTTTCTCAGATCACATTTCTGCACATACAAAGGACAAAACTATTTTTTTTCAGTAATGTATTATCATAATATACTGCTCTCTTAAATTGACTGAGGATATTGGTAATTCAATCACTGGCTTTCTCAAAACACGCTGTGAAATGTTTCAAATAAAACATTTTATTTTTTTTCTCTCGAAAAGGAAGCGAAAGCCACCGTAACTACAGCATATTAAACTTTTTATTTGAAATATCTCAAGGAATAGCCCCCTGAAATTGACATTAGACATTACTTACGGTTGATCCTGTATTGTGTGTGTGCGTGTGTGTATATATATAATTTGAATAATAATTCAAGGAAGTAAACTAAAATTCGAAATGGCTTCTGTATCATAAGAAAAGGAAACTGAATTTCTGCCAAATGAGTGAATTATTTAGCTAAAAAAAATATATCTTAGACTCTATGCAGGCAGCGCATTTCTGTTCCCAAACGTAAGCTGATTAAGTAGTTTCTTTTGGTACATCTATTACGTCACGTGAATGCGTAAGCAGGGTAGAATTGGAAGCAGGTACGGATGGGGTCATTAAATAACAGTGACTTAATGTATTATAAATATATCCTTGTAATGTTACATGACGTAGAAAGAACATTCTCTTTGTTTAAACAAATTTTATGTAATGTTCGTACAGGACTTGCATTTAATAACCTCAGAATATATATTTTCGTTCACTGCAACGGGATATGTTTTGATAATTGAATTATTTGTATGTATTGTGTAAAATGTAAATAATTGCTAATTTGTATATTGATTTTTGTTATTATTATTTTGTCCATGTAACGTCATGTGACGTAGGAAGAACATTTTCTTAACTTTAACAAATTTTTACTGGCAGCTACATTAAAAGGTATGAATTTCATAATTTCAGGATATATGTATTTGTTCACCGTAATGCAGTTGACGTCATTAAATGAATTAATAGCGTATATTATATTACAGTTAATGTACATCATGTTTACTATTATGTTCTATAATATACAGCATGTTTCAGAGGTGGTGCTGCAAACTTTCAGGGATGATGGTGAAGGGCACATGTATCAATTTGAGATAAGGAACCCTGGTCCGGAAATGACCCTGTCGAAAGTTACAAGCAAAAATAGTTGTGTGGAAATGAAATAATTTTATTCCTCTGTACACCTTATTTGTGTGTATTTATCTGTACATCTTACACATACTGTATTCATCTGACGTTGTTTACGTTGTCTACTTACAGTATTCCATTCAGTGCGCTGTCTGAGGGATGGGGACAGGAAACTACACTAAAGCAATGCGGATAGCGTAATGTGTAACGGACATGGTCGGTCCTGATATGCACGTCTGTAGACAGCAGTGTATGTGTACAAGTTGCAGTGGCCAGTCGATCAGTCCTAGTGAAATGGAAGAACACGAGAGCGGAATAAGCAGACCTGATTATCGAATATGGATGAGCCAATGGGAACAGAAGACAAGCTCACAGATTGTATCGGGCGAAGTACCCATGTAGGAGACATCCGACCCATACCATTTTTCCACGACTGTTCCAAAGGTTAAGGGAAGGAAGGCACGTGGTGCGAAATTACAATTCCATTTCCACACAACTATTTTTGCTTATAACTTTCGACTCTGTCATTTCCGGACCATGGTTTCTGGTCTCAAATTGATACATATGCCCTTGGCCATCATTTCTGAAAGTTTGTAACACCACCTCGGAAACACCCTGTATGTAATATAGGCCTATATACTAGTTCAGTAGTATTATCGGTTTAATTATATTTTCTGTAATATGTAGCACTAATATTTTGTACAGATTTATCTTCGCAATGTTAGTGCGTTTATATGGTTAAAAATTAGTTGGACAGTCCATTTCAATTTAGTAGCAATCCCATGTACAGTTGTTATGCTCCATTATTATTATTATTATTATTATTATTATTATTATTATTATTATTATTATTATTATTATTATTATTATGTACCCGATCTTATTATTATGTACTACTTTTCGTAATGCCCTGACTTATGCATTTAAGATAAGAGTTTGAACCTAAACCTCCAGGATATACCAACCGATAACTTTCCTAACTTGTTTGGGAACGACAATGCTCTGCCTCCCTATATTTTATCTAGTGTTTTTTAATATTACTGAGTTTACTGCACATATTTCAGTCTAATGCAAATCTACTTTGCCCAAGTAATTAAAGGAATGAACGTCTATTGTATTACATCATAAAACTGTAATACAATATTAAGATAGATGGTTTTCTGAATGCTCTGTGAAGAGGGAAAACGTCTTTTCGATCATAATTCTTCTTGTTCCACTCCCCGCCTCTCTCTCTCTCTCTCTCTCTCTCCTCCACTTCTCAAGTGACGAGACAAAAGAAGTCAATTACGTCTTTGTTCCTTTCTTTCTGAAACTTTTAATATCGTTTCCGCTTGATCGGTACTGAATGGCCTGGTGCACAGTCAGGCATGAGGGACTCTTGATGATGAATTTTGGCGTAGTAACTTACGCAGTGTTAGCATACACACTTCGCGAATATTGATGTGATGCAGAGATATAGCTGCTTGCATAGACCTACGAGTTTCACAGAATTGTCGGAGTTCGAACACCGTATATTTTCATGGAAGGTTATCTGTCACTTAGGCTATTGTTTTAATAATTTATTATTATTATTATTATTATTATTATTATTATTATTATTATTATTATTACTCACGGCTTTTAAGGAACCCGGAGGTTCATTGCCGCCCTCACATAAGCCCGCCATCGGTCCCTATCCTGAGCAACATTAATCCAGTCTCTGTCATCATATCCCACCTCCCTCAAATCCATTTTAATATTATCCTCCCATCTACGTCTCGGCAAACCCAAAGGCCCTTTTTCCTCTGGCCTCCAAGCTAACACGCTATATGCATTTCTGGATTCGCTCATACCTGCTACATGCCCTGCCCATCTCAAACGTCTGAATTTAGTGTTCCTAATTATGTCAGGTGAAGAATACAGTGCGTGCAGTTCTGCGTTGTGCAACTTTAGCCGTTCTCCTGTAACTTCATCCCTCTTAGTCTCAAATATTTTCCTATGTATCTTATTCTCAAACACCCTTCACCTCTGTTCCCCTCTTAGAGCGAGAGTCCAAGTTTCACAACCATATAGAACAGCCGATAATCTTAGGGAACAAAATTCAAGTTTAGATAAAAATCCGGATTGTGATACTGTCGATTGTACAAAAAAAGATAGTGTTGTGTGAAAAATATACTAGGCCTAATATCAGAAAAATGTACTCCTACTTTCGACAAATGTTGTACTATCTGCTATAAATATTTAGAACTGTAGTAATTTATTTATTTATTATTGTTACAATCAGGAAACTGCAAAAATTCCTATTAAATATAATATAAACAAAAATACATTGATGTCCACACCTGTGGAGTAACGGTCAGCGCGTCTGGCCGCGAAACCAGGTGGCCGGGTTCGATTCCTGGTCGGGGCAAGTTACCAGGTTGAGGTTTTTTCTGGGGTTTTCCCTTAACCCAATATGAGCAAATGCTTTGTAACTTTCGTTGTTGGACCCCGGACTCATTTCACCGGCATTATCACCATCTCATTCAGACGCTAAATAACCTTAGATGTTGATAAAGCGTCGTAAAATAATCTACTAAAATAAAAAAATACATTAAAAACTATTAGGACTATACATGTGAAATATTTGTATGTATTTATTTACACTGCAAGTGGGCAAGCACCCGGTGGCAGTGGTATATACAATATTAACAATACACAGTTAAAATGATAAGCAATACACAATAAAATTTACAATACATAATACAATTTACAACACATATACAATTTTATACACAATACAATAAGAATACACAATACAATTTAACACAATAATAATAAAACAAAAAATAAAACACTTACTTTTACAACACAACCTACATAATTATGTATAGGTCCTACATAAGTTTCAATAGTCTTTCACTTTACTCTCATCTCATTTCCTGTAGTGGCACTATGACGCATTTCACTGACACTTTAGCACACATTTCACTGACACTCTGTAACACATTTCACTGACACTATAGAACACATTTCATTGACGCTATAAATTATCACTGATCGGAACTGTTCACTGTACTGTAAAACCATAACTTCACTGACTCACCTCGCTTCACTGATACAACAGTTCAAATAAGTCAAATAATTACACCCTTATGCATACTTATAAACAGAACTACATTTAAACTAAACATTTCTAGTCTAAGGCCCTCTTACACGCTATTTTTAAATAATTTACAATTCAAACCAAGGAATTAACTCGTCAGGCTAAATAAATACATGTCACCTTAAAAAATTAAATGTTGAATGTCACCTTAATTTTAATTTTCACTTTATACACAACTCTTTAAATTATTTTTGAATCTCCTTAAGGAAGGACAGCCCTCAAAGACCGCTGCAGGTAGGTCATTCAAATCATTTATAGTTCTGTTTAAAAATGAGAATTTACCTACATCCGTTTTCTGTTTCCTACATTTGATTTTAAAATCATGATCGTTCCTACCATAGTACGTTGGCTTTTCTAACCGAGCCGTTATGTCTACCCATGCTTTCTGACCTAGATTTAAATAAAAGGGAAATATAAATTAAAGTATTTACCTCCCTATGAGCAAGCGCTCGTGGTCGGAAGTTCAAAACCGCACTGTAGGTAAACGTAAAGAATGAGATAAAATAAGTAATTAATATGAGCAATGAAAGAGCACAGATTATAAACATAAGAGGCTATATAATAAAAAGCAATCAATTGAAAAAAAGTTTATAACGAATACTGTATTTACAAGTATGTAAGACTAATATTTAGTAATTAATTATCTAACCCAATGCTAAGTTCCCTTAATAATGTATTTCATTTTCAGTTTAAATTTAATCGGGCTTATGTTAGCTAAAACAGGGTACTCAGAAATTAATTTGTTGTAAAGTTTTAAGCCATAGTTGAAGCCTGTTTCATACTAGCGGTCGTTGAACTTTTTGATTCTGTGAAATGAAATAATATGTTTCTTCTCGTATTATAATAATTATCCTTATATATGTTGAAATTTCTCTTGTTAATATGAAAGAAAGTTAATAATTTATATTTATGCAGGGACATCATTTTGTTTTTACTTCAATTTTTATTGTACCTGAGTTTTTGAATGTACTTCACTCCCACCCCCTCTACTAGAAAACTTCCAACCGTTCTCCACACAGAACCAAGCGTATAGAGTCAAAGTCGGCTTACAGACATAGTAATTAGTACTGATTGAGTACGTTTCAGAAATATGTTCGCGTTTTCCAGTGACGAAAGGGATTTCAATATTGAATCATATTTTCGCACAGATATTGACTGTTGTCCGTTTGCCTACGTCGAATCCCTGTTTCCCCCACCCGCTTCTGCTCGACGTGTGTAAAGGCTAGTGGCTGGGCTGTCTTAGCTCTTTTCTGAAAACATTAATTTCTGTTAGGAATTGGACATCTACGTAATATTATACAACCGTTTAAAATAACTTAAATAAAAGGGCCTCGTTAAGTAATTAACTGTCACGTGATTTCCCTCCTTTTATGACCCTGAGACAAAACCACTTGGACGGAGAGCAGATAGTATATCTGAGTAATTTTATCTTTTCGAATCGGGCAGAAATGAAGATTGAATTTACAGTACGTAAGGTACTCTTTTATAGAGTACGTACAGAATTATTTCAACATGAGTTACTAGTACGAAGGACGAAACTGGTAATTGGAATTAGGTACAATTGAGCGTATTCCGAATCTCAGCGGTGAGCAATCCGATGGCATCACGGTGTTCCGAATTCCACCGATGACGTCATTGATGCTCCACTGGTGTCGCACCGGTGCCATCAACTTGCAGAGATGGTGGCAGTCTCCATCAGCCGCCATCAGTGAATCTGATTGGTTCTTGTATAGGGTGGGAATTAGCAGACGAATAACATCGTGCACTGTTGTGTCATGGCGGTGTGTTCTGCTTTAGTTCTGCTGTATTGTTTGTAATGAGCACAACGTAAAAACAATATGTTAATGGCTTATGAGCGAACATGTCAACGGACCAGTTATTACTACTGGTTCAAGAAATAAATTGTTTATGCTATTTTTTTCTTTGAACGAGATGGGAGTACGAAAATTTCGCAAAATTTTGCTAGCGTAGCACAGACAACAACTTGTACAGTCGCCATGACAGCATCGATCCTTCCAGCAGTTTTGTTCCTTATTTTCGCTGCAACGTGACGTCATTGATGCCACCGGAGATTCGGAATACGCTGATAGTCTATAGTGCGATAATATGCACAAAAGAACTGAAGCCTGTATCGAAATGAACGGCCACCATTTTCAAAATTGTGTTTAAATATCCATATTATGATTATTTTTCAATTTAACTCCATTTCCTATATTTAAGATTTTTTTTTTTTTTTTTAGATATTGTACGCTAATGTGCTGTAGACAGTATAATGAACACTGCATAATGAATACGTCCGCATGGATAACTCAGTTCGTGAGTAAAAACACTCATTGTTAATATTGTACTGTATTTTGATTAAAGAAAAAACCTAATGAAAATTATCAACCTCAAAATCTATTCAAAATATTTCCTACTTTACGTAAATGGATAAACTACTTTTTTTCCCTCCTATATCTAGTAAAGTGATTTGTTAGTATTTTACGCCAGTAGTCTATCATCGAACTCCAGTCGTGGAAGGAGGTAACAAACAATGTTTCTGGTTCTTAATCGTTAATCCAAAGGTATAACCAGGTTAATATTAGAAATGTTAGTAAAAATAAAATGATGTGCGTGTATTTCTGCTCCAATTGCAACAGTACAATATGTTTCAATTGATACTTTGCCTGACATTAAGGTGTGCTTTACTTTTTTTAAAAAAGTATGTGCTTTTCGTTAAAAAAAGGGCGTGTGTCACTTTTTATGCGTGTTTTATCCTATTTAAAATGAATATAATGATGCGTTTTTATTACTGGAAACATTGAACTAATGCTTCACTTTTGTAACAATAGTACATAAACGTTCTTTTGTTAACGTTTTGTTTCTATAGAAACACAGTTATAGGCCTCTTGCAGAACAGAAGCGGTGATTTAACCACTTTTAAATTATTAAATCTCCTTGAAGTAATTTTGACCGCTTTCATAATTGTTATAAATAGTGCGATTTTATGCAGTTTATGAAGGGACAGTTAAATTACAAAATTCGTAGCAGAGTCTAGCCGACCGCCAAGTAGACGTGACTCTGTAAAGTTGTCTGACAGTTGGCCGTGGCCATAGATGACAGATAAAATGAAGGGGTATTTGCACGGATTTTATGAAAATTAAACTCGTTCCAGAAACATTTTACTGAGGTGGCCGATGAACGGTTGCATGAAGGCTACGTTCAGTGAGGCACATTATAAAATTAAATGTAAAAAAAATAGTTTCTTAAATCGTTTTAAAAACCAATTCATGTTACAAAATCGTACGAAAAGTTTAATTGACAAAATATGCAGAGTTTTTATAGAAGTTGGTTCAGAATTTAATATTTATAAAACATCGCGAAATAGTTCATTATGCAACGAGCCTATAATGAAGGTAATTAAGAAGTGAGTATGGATATTTATGAAACGAGCGCAAGCGAGTTTCATAATTTTCATACGAGCTTCTTAATTACCATATAGGCGAGTATCATACGACTTTTTATGCTCGACCATATTTCTAACTTGATATTATTAATTTTATTGTATCTGACCTGGAGCAATGTCCCTATGTTGTGAGGTGTGCGCAGACGCGAAAGTATTGATTTTTTCCGAGGAACAGATATGCACATTGACCTCGGTAGGCCATAAGAACCTACAGAGATAACATTGAAATAAAATTAGACATTGAAAAACGAGATGACAAATTGAATTTATTTGAATATTATTTACAATTAACGCTAATTATTATAGTAACAGAACATAACCTTCTGCGACAGTATTGGATTTCCAGCCTCCGTGACTTTTCGCTAATTCTCTTTCGAGTGCATATCCGAGAATAATCGATACTTGCGGTTTTATAACGGTAGAAAGCTGACCTGTCATTGGCTGAACAGTTGTAACCTGAGTCGTCATTGGCTGAAAGACCTGACCTTTAATGAGTAGGTGTACTTTAATGACATGTATTAAAGGTCTGCTACCAGGTGTATAATTACTACATTTCGGCATGGTCGAGCATAAATAATAATAGGCTACAGTGTATCTCAAAAATCATGGTAGGATTTCAGAGGAGTATATTTTTTGACTGAATATAGGTAGAAATGTATGTGCCAGATGAAAATAAAAGTGTCAAAATTTTTCGTCTTTAAGTTTAAGGCACTGAAGATCACAAAAGACGGTAACTATAGAACAAATCTTAATTATACAGGGTGATTCACAAGGATTTACCGTCCCTTACGGAGCTTATTTCCGAAGACATTCTGAACAAAAAATGTCATATAAACATTTGTCCTAATCTCAACATTTTTATTTCTGTCGACTATATTCATGTTTTTATTGAATATCACTGGCTTCTGTAGTATTGTCAATTTATATTAAATGTGTATTTTTCTCTCTTTTTCTCCTTCTTCTTTATTCTTGCTCTTGTGTTGTATTTATTGGTTTGAATTAAGTTACTTACAGTATTTAGTAAACTGTCCTTTTAAATTTTATGTTATATTATTGTCTAAGACCACACCGTACACGAGCCTGGCTCTTACAGTAGTGGCTAGAAAGATTTTTTTTATAAATTTAATTTGTACTCACTAGCTAGCTACCTAGTTAAATAAATAAATAAATAAATAAATAAATAAATAAATAAATTCATTTAGGCCTACACTAATTTGTAGTTGTTAGTAAAATACCGTTTTTCTTTATTTTTAAAGGTAAAAAAATATTACAGATAGAGAATGAACAATTCATAAGTAACATTTCTATAATTGGCTAGTGTATTGAACCTAACAATGTGTTGTTGATTGCTTTGTACAGATTTTGTTTTTCAATTTTATTTTTAACTAAAAATTACATCATTCTTACGCACTTATCACAAAAATTGTTACAAATCATACGACTTTAGGAACTTGATTCTTTACAGTCTAATTACTTATCCTAATGTACAGTCTTGAAGGATTTATAAAAAAAATGGTGTGATTTGTAACAACTGTAGTGATAAATTTGTAAGAAAATGTAATTTTGTAGTTAAAAATAAAATAAAAAATTCTGTAGTAACAACTATGGAATTGACAACACATTTCTAGCTTCAGAATATTAGCTAATTAAAGGAATGATACTCCTGAATAGTTCATTCTTTATTTGTAATATTCTTTTACCTTAAAACTCAAGAATAATGTTATTTTACAAACATCTTCAAATTAGTATAACTCTGAAAATATTAAGATTAGGACAAATGTTTATATGACTTTTTTGCTCGGAATGCCTTCCGAAATAAGCTCCGTAAGGAACGGTTAATCCTCGTGAATCACCCTGTATAAAATGGATGTCAAAAGAAAGGTGCAATGTGTTTTGTGGCTGACGAAATTTGAATTTGAGACTCATTAAGCATATCCACAGCAAATTCATACCTTTAGTGATAATCATTTCGATGAAGTGTCTGTAGTAATTCAAGTTTATAAGAAGTCAGATGAAGAAGTTTCTTTAGAGCTCTATGAATTGTTGTTTTCGGAAGTCCTATTTGTCGGGCACATTTACGAACTGATTTCTTTGGACTCTCAACAAATACACTTCGGATGGCTTCTACCGTTTCATTATTTGTCGATGGTCTTCAATACGCTTTTTCTCCAATTGGCTTCCAGTTTCTTTTGACTGCCTATCCCAATGACGAATGTTTTTCGTTAAATACGTGATGAAATTCACGTCGTACAAGAGTCTCGCAAGTCCCACGATGACTTTGGGACACAGTATATAACGAAGTTTGATCATCTTCGAAGACCTTGGCGCCAAAATATTGTAATTGATTGTGTATTTTAAAACTTTGTTTCATTAGAAACATGCATGCTTTCGTTTTAATAATGTGGGTAGCTTTTTACTGACAATATTTCAACGTTTTAAAGTATTAACATTATCTAACGTTTTTCCAACACCCGCAAAAGTTGGACTCAGTATTATTCAAATTCAAATTTATTCATAATTTATATTTGAAATGGTACATATGAATAGATACTCGAAATCAGCAAATGCTCGTGCTCGGGTACAGTCCAGTAGAGTCTACATAAATTTTACAGTCATCAATAATAATAATAATAATAATAATAATAATAATAATAATAATAGAATAACCTTGACGGAGATTATATAAAGATAGTAATATAAATTAATTAATTAATAATAGTGAAACAAAAATATTAACAGTAATAAAATAAATACTAAGACTGATAAAATAAAATATAAAACCACTTAGCGAGAGTTAACACAACTTAAATAAGCATATAGTAACCAGAAAAAAAATAATGAAACTCGAAAATCAACAGAAAAGTTCGTTGTATCGCAGACGACAGCAACCGCCGTATTGACAATGAGTTATGCATTATTGGTATGAGGGGGAGCCGAAGGTCTACATCCTGACGTTCTCTTCGAATCTTAGGAAGTTAATGATGAAAAACAAAGTGTCTACGAGTCAAACTGTTCATTATTACCAGGATAAATACAAAAATGCTGAAATATATTAATCAAGTTTCAGTTATAGATCTCTCCTTTTGTGCAAGAGGTATCATATCAAAATATTTTATGAATGGCGGGGAAAATATAAATTTCAAGAACTTTCTAGTGACAGAGATAGTGACAAGTACAATCAAGTGTATCTGTGGCGATGCTAAGAAATCATTTATTGGAAATATACACTGTTATTAATTAAGAAAATGATCTATTTATATTTATTACAATGTTTTATCTTATAGGTTACATGCATCAGATAAAATACAATAAATATTATATAACATATAATACTAGTAACACTTAAAATAATAATAAAATTTATCAAATATTATACAAACATTTTCACTTTATTTTTAAACTTAAGAATGTGCAAATTGCTTAGGTCTGAATTATTTTTCAATACTGAATTGTATAATCTTGGTCCATAATTCCTACTGTGTCTTAATCCAGCTGTAGTGTGACATTTAGGTTCTGCCAAAAGAATTGGAACATATATTCTGGTGTTTTATATATATATATATATATGTTTTTCAATTATAAAATTAATTCGATTTTTGTGAAAATAAATTAGTACTGTATGTTTATGTATTTGCTCAGTTTTTAGTACTTGGAATTCAGAATAAACAAATTGTGTCGGGTAATCAAGTGGTTTATACAGACAAATTTTGATGATACGTTTTTGTAGTAATATTAACCCAGATATGCCTGAAATATTTCATTGCAATTATTGTGTATTTTTCAAATCTCATTTAATGCAGTATATAACTGAAATATTTGTATGGTGTCGAAACATTCTAGTTGTAACTGGTTAAGCTAGAAACAGGTGTCCTTTTAAAAGGACAGTAGGCATATGAGCATACATTTTGAGGAATAATTGTGTGCTATGCTTACATGAAAGGAAACAATGTAATTGTTGTAATTTACAATTATTATTATTATTATTATTATTAACAAATCATTACGTTATTATTTTATTACAATTTCTTTATTATTACTACTAATATTATTCTGAAGAATGATGCATTGTGGCTAAATTCGTTTTAACTCTAGAATGCTTTCGTCATTGAATAGTACCGTATTGCTATTGATACGTAAAAATAATAGGCGAAAAGATTGTTGAAATTTCGAGGAGGAGGTTATATTGGGAGAGAAGTGACGATACAAATATTGAAGCAGTTGCTGTGGCAATGTCGAAAGACAGGTTTCAGTTCATTTTCTAAAATCTACATTGTTATGACAATGACAATTTAGAAAGAAAATAAGACCTCTTCCAAAAATACAATAGAAACTTATGTCCAATCAGTACCTCCCTCCAGAACGTCACCAGTCCTCCACTTGTAAACAGATCTTGCTGTGCAAATCTGGCTTTCAGGTATGTCTCCCTGTGAAGCAGACTTGAATAGTTCCCAAAGGAAAAATTGTTCCGGAGCCGGGTATCGATCCCGGAACCTTTGGCTTAGCGAACCACGCTCTGCCGAGTAGCTACCCAGCAACTACACCCGACATTGTCTCAACTTTTCCATTCATATCCACACACCTCAGTGGGCTAACAAGACGCCAAAAACCCAATTTTGAGTGCACACGAACTGTGTGTGGCATTTGAGATGAAATTTCTCCCGTAGCATAATTTTCAAACATAGATACCATTTCATGCAGGGAAAATCCACTAAAATTGAAATAGCGAAACAATTTCAAAATATATGGGGGATATGCCTACTGTCCTTTTAAAAGGACACGTAAGTTTTCGTCATTGTCATGTCGCAATGAATAGATATTTCGAACGCATTGTGGTTTCACGTTATATTTATGTTTATAAGGAGCCATTTGATCTACAACAATTTGTAAAATAATTCCGAACTGTAAAAATATTTAACATTCTTATCTGATTTGCATCTCGGATGCCATAGCTGAAATAAACGAACAATTCTCACGTCCACATCTCAAACTCAACGATGACCAGAACTCTAATTACCAGTCGTAACACACTTAGCAAGACCAGTAATAGTGACACCTGAGAAAAATCAAATGCGTTAACTGAAGGTAGGGTAATTTGAAACATTGACAACTGTCCTTTTAATAGGACAGTAGGCATATCTGGGTTAATGGAGTTAGGATAGTCATGATTGCCCCTTTCTCGATGACTAAGTGTGGTGATCCCCTCTTTTCTAAATCCATTTTCTCTTCCCAGATAATTAACTACAGCAAACAGAATTCGTGACGTGTTCGATGCACTGCTCCTCCTTCCTGTCTGCTTCTGGTACGCAAGGAGGAAATGCGACCATATATCGTAGCGTAAGCTGTGTGCTGCCCCTGTCAACAGCTAGCTGCACCCCGCAGTGCAGCCGTTCTGTAATCCGGTGTCGCGGTCAGTGCTGCGCCTGGGGAGACATTGTCCCGCGTGGCAGCTTCGTAAAATACCGACCAGAGTTCCTTTCCGTAAGGAGAATTTATACCCAATGTTTCCATAGCAACCCTCCACCTAATCCTCTCAACCGGCAAGCACTGAATCTGTGATTATGGCGTTAGTTGTGTAGTTGTTGATATTGTTATTGTTACTGTCGGTTGTTATGGTTTCCTGGAGTAGTTCGTGGACATATTCTAGGAACCCTGAATTATGTTTCTGATCAGGAAGATTGTGATTTTTAGTTCTAATTAACACTTTATTTATAGGATGCTATACTGAGTTAAACATTAAGATTGGAAGATAATCTATACTTATTAATGAATGATAACACTGAACAACAAGGATTTTGCTCCGACTTAACTGTCGGTTGTTATGGTTTCCTGGAGTAGTTCATGGACATATTCTAGGAACCCTGAATTATGTTTCTGATCAGGAAGATTGTGATTTTTAGTTCTAATTAACACTTTATTTATAGGATGCTATACTGAGTTAAACATTAAGATTGGAAGATAATCTATACTTATTAATGAATGATAATACTGAACAACAAGGATTTTGCTCCGACTTAACTGTCGTCCCTTATTGTTATTTTCCTGGATAGTTCGTGGACATATTCTAGGAACCCTGAATTATGTTTCTGATCAGGAAGATTGTGATTTTTAGTTCTAATTAACATTTTATTTATAGGATGCTATACTGAGTTAAACATTAAGATTGGAAGATAATCTATACTTATTAATGAATGATAACACTGAACAACAAGGATTTTGCTCCGACTTAAAACAATGTGTCCCTTATGGATTGATGTGCGCTGAATCCGAAAATGCATCTCTTTCCTTCGTGTCAAGGAAGGCTCTTACGATATTATTATGATTTCATTTTTCGATAAGCTCTCCCCCACGAAACATCTGGCGCGGGTTGAAAGTTGTAAATCAAAACAAAAGCTAATGCATTTTATGAGTTTACGATTTATTTCTGGTTTCTTATGATTGTTCGCATGTTCTTTTGTACTTCTAATAAATAAACAGATATCGATTCCTCCAATTTAGTAAATTTTATAACAGTTCAAAGTGAGGTCTACGCAATAAACAAACAAGGGTGTGGTTTTCAGTATTTAAAAAAAAATTACCAGTTTGAGTGAAAGAAAATTAAAAGAGGGCATTTCCATCGGTCCACAAATTCACAAAGTTTTGGCTGATTCTTTGTTTGAGGAAAAACTTTCCGATACAGAAAAATTAGCATGGCGCTCTCTCAAAGATATTTGCTCAAATTTCCTTCGAAATTGTAGGGCATACAACTACATAGAACTTGTTGTGGAAACCATGTTAAGTGCATGTGAGAAAATTGGGCGTAATATGTCTCTCAAAATACACTTTTTACATTGCACATTTGAATTTCTTTACTCCTAACCTTGGATCGGTAAGGGACGAGCATGGGTAAAGATTTCATCAAGAAATATCTGAAATGGAAAGACGATATAAAGGAAGATCATCATCCAGCATGCTTGCAGACTATTGTTGGTTCCTTGTAAAAGATAGTCCCCGTCTAGTTCTAAACGGAAGTCATCCAGAAAATTCTTTTAAATGGTAAGTCCAAATTCCGATATTTTTCTCATACGCATGAAATATTTTCAGTGTTGTCTTTTAAACTATGTAACATCATTTTTGTATCTAGTACACATTTTTCAAGTATTACGAGTCATTTTGAATCCATAGTGTGTTGTAATTTTAACAATAGCAGTGAAAAATAAAAAAAAAGGTTTTTCACAAAAAAATCAACTCTTTTCCCCGGAAAATGGTATGTGATGGGGCAATTTGGATTTTAAAATCAGATTTAGGGCACATATATTAGTAATATTCACCTATTTTTATTTCGGAACAAGACAAATAGTAAAAATTTGTTGTTCAGTGTAGTCGGAGGATAATTAATATAACAGGAGGTCATGATTTGAAAAAGTGATATTTTCATGATAATTCCACACGAACGTAAGCCACCTAAAATATCAACAAGCTCCTTGATACTCAACTGACCAATGAGAATTATATTACACTGATAATAAAATAAAGTTCGAGGCAGAAGAATGTAACAGATGATACACGACATGAACATACACGGACCATATACGGAGACTAAAAGGAAGGCGAAAAATAAGAAATATTGATAATGCTGAGTTTGAAATGAAAAACCTGCTCTTGGGTAGAAAACTAAGAATGAATGAATCATAGTAAAATGAATAGTGCTAAAAACTAATATTTGATAGTATTTTATATTGGATTGAAGCAAAAGTACGTAGCGTTTTTTTCGCCGTGACAAAAGTTATTTCAGATGAGTAGGCCTACAAGACAGAAATTGATCGTTAATATAATCTCTTGCATCTCTGCCAACGCTGGACTAGTTTTTCGATTCTGAGTCTGAAGAAATCTACTGGCTTAGAATTAAGCATTCCTCAAGTCAGATTTGTAAAGCATCTTCGTTATCAAAGGAATTTTCTTGAATATTGCTGGGTATAAAACTGAAAAAGTGAAAATCTGAGGGCGCAAAATCTGGAGAATATGGGGATGTGAAATCACCTTCCAGCTGTACTTCATGTAGTCTTCCCGGCCGCTTTTCTTCAATACCGACCGCAAGACGTTTGAGTTATTGGAAATAAATGTCGACTGTTATAGTTACATTCCTCGGAAGCAATTCGTAATACACGATGTCTTCTTTATTCAAGCAAATTCATAACATCATCATCTGTGGACGGACACTAACTTTTGTACGGAGTGTTGTGTGTTGAAACGACAGAACCATTTTCTTGCAGTGCTTTCTCCGATGGCATTCTCTTCGTACACCACATAAATGTTTAGAGCCGCTTCCGCTACCTTTGCTCCTCTGTTAATCTTAAACAAGAATATTTCAGAAGTATTGTTTTTTTCTAATTGCCACTCAGTCTTCTTCAGCCCACAAATAGCACCAACTATCTTTAAATCCGCAACATTCAAGGAGTATTTACAAGCACAACAGCCTAAATAACAAATGAAGAAATTACAAAAAATGAACAGTCTCCTAGCAACCAGTGTTGTGATGACGAACTTGTTCATTAACCTAATATTACGTTCATTTATTTCATTTCAATAATCTCTCCTTTCTATTAATGGTTAGTACGAAACGATAAACATACATGGAAAGTTTTTATGTGAAAATATAGAGAGAATAAATGAAGGGTTGATAGGAAAACCGGACAAGTCCAAAAATTCAAATTTTGAGCATAGTAGCTACTGTTCTCTTCACTTCATTTCAAGCGGCATATATTGACATAAGTTTCTACGAAAACCAGATTTGTGTCATTAAAATGAGTGTTTGGATATGTAGCGTTTCTGCAAAAAGCAGATTAGTCCAAGAGCAATCTTTTTCCAAGAAATGAAGCAAACGAAAGATTGACAATTCCTAATGCAGAAAGAGCATTGGATGAGCCATTAACTTCAGGATCTGGAAATATCAAGGATATGCGGATGTGTTTCATCTGCGGACAGAATTGTTGGAGATATGCATGTGTGTGTCTTTTATGAATGTTGCGTGCACGATGAATGTGTAGGTCTCATTGAGAAAAAAACTGAAGACTTTGTATGCCTAAGTTGTGTTCAATACTTATATTCCTTATTGTGGGCCTTATTATCTGTCACAGCACGATATAAGGCCCAGTGGCATGATGTTAATTTTCATTGCTCACAGAATTTATATGTCAGTTTGAATATTTCTTTAAAATATTTCAGTAACTAATCTCTGGAAATAATGGCGATATCGAGGAACGGGATGCGGTGTTGTAGTCCCCCTTGACTTACTTCGGACAAGATAGCAACAAAATCGGAACCCCGAACACAAGCTAATTTTCGAGAAAAAAAAACCAAGGCCTATTCCGCCAATATTCTCGCCGCCATAACTCCGCCGTGTGTGGAGTGAGAACAAAGCTGATAAGTACGGCGAATAGAGCTCCTCGAACTCTATCTGTAGCAGTGGCGGTTCGTCGGGGGAGGGAAGGGAGGAACGTCTTCCTCGCATTTTCTTCTTTCGAAAGTAAATACCAAATAAAATACGTGCCTTGAAATTCGAGGAAGACTCGATAATTTTTAAGTTCACAGCTATAAGAAAAACTCGGTTGATCGAGTTTTAAACGACGCGCACTCATGTGCTGTAGAAAACTGTGAGAAAGATGCGAGATTGTTTGTGAGGAGGAAAGCAAATCCTTTCCTCCTTTACTGCAGTTAACACACATAGACAACAGCGCACTAGCGGCCAGAGAAAGAAGCAGAGTTTTAAAGCAAGTAAATGAACGGAAAGGGAGGAGATCCTCCTCTGAATCAGCGCATGGGCGGGAAATAGAAACCGACTGGTCGTGCAGCAAGCTCGCTACCGCTGCCACCTAACGATGTTGCATTCAACCAACTATAACACACCTAGGAGGAGACACAACAAAAACAGTTTCAACGCAACGCTATGAAAGACACCATGTAAACTTTATTTTTTAATTATAAATCAAAAATATTATTCATTGCACTTTATATAGGCTATTATTCATGGTTTTAAACTTTCGTGGATATTTGAAAGTTAAAGTCGGGTTTATGTAAAACAAAGATGAAGTAGTTTTACGTAGTTGGCCCCTGAAATTCACTTCTATTCATTGTTTACTATACCTACAGGGCAACAGCCAAGTTGTCAGTTTTGTACAAATATATTTGAAACTGAAAGTAGGCACTCCAAACTACATCATTTTTAACATAAATTAATCGGCCACATGCAGCTTTGAACAATAATGGTAGTATGACTTTACAAGAACTGACATTCTTCAAAAGACTGTGATACTGAACTTGTAAAATGTACATGTGGCAACACAGACCACGTGGGTGGGTGCAGTGTTCTCGCTTTCCTCAGATTATTTCCCATTCCCATTTCCATTTCTGTAAAACGGTTCCGGTTACGAGTTAGTAGCTAGTCTCTTCCAACACGTGTGATGCTGTAGTGTGCTCGAAAAATGCTACGAGGTTGTGAATTTCCTTGTAATTGTTAATTTGTGCAATTATTCAACAATGAATTGAAGTGAAAACATAATATATTTTTTTTACAATTTAGGAAACTCAGTTTACAAGAACAGATTATTGCTATACAGAAGGGAAGGCCAACCCCAACACTACCTGGTCTTATATATATACATGTAGGCTAATTTATAGCATGTTTCATTCAAGAAGGTGTCATTTAATGCTGTTAACTTCTTTCCTCCTCTTAAGAAATATGCAGGAACAGCCACTGATCTGCAGTGTAAAAGACAACCCCTTATCCCGAGGCATATGGACGGTAGAGACCGGCAAAATTAAAAAAAAATGGTCATTTTGCCTTTCCAAAACAGACTTTTCTCTACCCAAGGAGAACGAAGGGGCTCAGAGACCCGCCCTTTTTACTGTAGCATTCCCGCACGTTTCCTAATAATCACCAATAAAATAGAGCAAATCCGTTGCACTTTTTTGTAGACTTATTTTTTCCCTACTTAAAGTAAAGTATTGTAGCATAACTATAAAAGTATGCTATTCCATTATTTAAAAGTTGCTAAACATCTCCAGTTCAAGTAAGAACATTTTATTTCTTAGGTGGGCCTTATTACCCCCGGTTACCTTACATTTCAAATCCTAAATCTTAGTACAAGTTCAATGAAAATAAATATCGATTTTAAAGGTTTCTATTTACCTTGCCTGTGGTTAAGTCGTTATGTCTTTGACTAGTAATACGGAATGAGTACGGTTGCGAATACTCTTGAGAAGAAATCTTCTCATGAAGTCTCGACCAGTGTATGTGTCCGATGTCCACTCAGCTGTGATATATTTGGGGAGCTACAATGAGTAACAATTATAAAATAAATCTCCAAGCAGGAATAATAAAATAATTACTCCGCGTAATTGCAACTGTGTTCACTTCTCCTTCTTAGTTACGGGATCGAACCCCGCTTGCAGTCTTGTGGTTATGTGACGTCAGGAAGTGCTGAATAATGTAGTGACAGCTAATGGCTTCCAGTGTGGCAGAAACCGCGGATGTGCTAGTAGGGAAGGTAGGCTTCACGAGTTTCACGCCTTCCTGTGCGAACCTCAGGACGATCGTAAGCTCGTTTTTCCAAGTGTCTCCTGCTGAGTCGCCTCTGGGTTGTCAAGGAAACTAAATGAGACTAATTAGTTTGTGCAAGAGTGTGCTATGATACAAGCACTTTTAATTGAATCGCTGTAATTACGAATGGATAAACGAGGATACAAATTGTGAATTTTGATATACTCAGGAAAATAATACTTACGTTTAGCTCAAGCGCTCTGTGGCACATAAAGTACCTAATCTTGTGACAAAAATAATAATTATGTGAATGAAATCATTCATATCAGTTCTGAATAAGATCTCATATTCTCGTATCATAATATGTATATGGGTGGGAAAAAAGGAACAAGAGTAAGTGCATTTGAGAATCGAAAGAATAATACTTAATTACTTACTGGCTTTTAAGGAACCCGAAGGTTCATTTCCGCCCTCACATAAGCCCGTCATCGGTTCCTATCCTGTGCAAGATTAATCCAGTCTCTATCATTATATCCCACCTCCCTCAAATCCATTTTAATATTATACTCCCATCTACGTCTCGCCCTCCCCAAAGGTCTTTTCCCCTCTGGCCTCCCAACTAACACTCTATATGCATTTCTGGATTCGCCCATTTGTGTTACATGCCCTGCCCATTTCAAACGTCTGGATTTAATGTTCCTAATTATGTCAGGTGAAGGATGCAATGCGTGCAGCTCTGCATTGTGTAACTTTCTCCATTCTCCTGTAACTTCATCCCTCTTAGTCCCAGATATTTTCGTAAGAATCTTATTCTCAAAAACCCTTAATCTCTGTTCCTCTCTCAAAGTGAGAGTCCAAGTTTCAAAGCCATACAGAACAACCGGTAATATAACTGTTTTATAAATTCTAACTTTCAGATTTTTCAACAGCAGACTAGATGACAAAAGCTTCTCCACCGAATAATAATAGGCATTTCCCATATTTATTCTGCGTTTAATTTACTCCCGAGTATCATTTATATTTGTTACTGTTGCTCCAAGATATTTGAATTTTTCCACCTCTTCGAAGGATAAATTTCCAATTTTTATATTTCCATTTCGTACAATATTCTCGTTACGAGACATAATCATATACTTTGTCTTTTCGGGATTTACTTCCAAACCTATTTCTTTGCTTGCTTCAAGTAAAATTTCCATGTTTTCCCTAATCGTTTGTGGATTTTCTCCTAACATATTCGTGTCATCCGCATAGACAAGAAACTGATGTAACCCGTTCAATTCCAAACCCTGTCTGTTATCCTGAACTTTGCTAATGGCATACTCTAGAGCAAAGTTAAAAAGTAAAGGTGATAGTGCATCTCCTTGCTTTGGCCCGCAGTGAATTGGAAAGGCATCAGATAAAAACTGGCCTATACGGACTCTGCTGTATGTTTCACTGAGACACATTTTAGTTAATCGAATTAGTTTCTTGGGAATACCAAATTCAATAAGAATATCATATAATTCTTCTCTCCTAATCGAGTCATATGCCTTTTTGAAATCTATGAATAACCGATGAAATAATTCATATCACTTCTAAATAAGGTCTCATATTCTCGTATAATATTATGTATATAGCTGGGAAAAACGAAATAAGAGTAGCTGGATTTGAGAATCTAAAGAAAAGTAACAATAACAATAATAATAATATAATAATAACAATTAATGAAAGGAATAAGCAGTATGTAATAGAAGAGAGGTTAAATGAAGGGAGACAGTCTAGTTAGGAGAAAGGGAATAGAAGAAGATAGATAGCAGTGCATTTAGAACAGAAGGATATGAATTAAACTGAAGATACGTAATAAATAATACAAAACAATGGGGGTAAATATAGACTACAAGATTTAGACAGGATTATGGCGAAGAATAGATAAAATGTTATTATAATATTCAATTAACAGGTATGATATGTGGGTAGATATTAAAGTGATGGTGGATCGAAAAGCAGAACCATAACTATGAATATTTAAAGTTAGTTGACGATTAAATATCATGTATAATACTTACTTACCTACAAATGGCTTCTAAGGAACCCGTAGGTTCATTACCGCACTCACATATGCCCGCCATCGCTCCCTATCCTGACCAAGATTAATCCAGTCCCTATCATCATATCCCACCTCACTCAAATCCATTTTAATATCCTCCCATCTACGTCTCGGCCTTCCCAAAGGTATTTTTCCTTCCGGTCTCCCAACTAACACTCTATATGCATTTCTGGATTTGCCCATACGTGCTACATGCCCTGCCCATCTCAAAAGTCTGGATTTAATGTTCCTAATTATGTCAGGTGAAGAATACAATGCGTGCAGTTCTGTGTTGTGTAACTTTCTCCATTCTCTTGTAACTTCATCCCTCTTAGCCCCAAATATTTTCCTAAGAACCTTACTCTTAAACACCCTTAATCTCTGTTCCTCTCTCAAAGTGAGAGTGCAAGTTTCACAAGCATACAGAACAACCAGTAATATAACTGTTTTATAAATTCTAACTTTCAGAATTTTTGACAGCAGACTTATTGTATGGATTCGTAACAAGCTGTTTTCTTACGGTGATGGGTTGTTAGCCCTTCATCCAACCCCCACTTTGGAGGTCCATTCTTTATCGGCTATGCACGACTGTTTATTCAATATGTTCGCAGCTACTCTCCATATCTGGAGGCCGTCTCCTCCGTCCGCAACATTAGGACATGCGATGCCATAGTGATAGGGACCCACAATATATGATGTCATACATAATATAAATTTTAATTGCAGTAACTAATTTCCTTTACGTTTTTTATTTTTCCATTTACCTTCTTCAAAATTCTGAGACCACTGTTCAAATAGGATATGAAATGAATACCCGAAGTAAGAAATTTAGGTGGAAAATTGTCAATAATTTTTTCTTGTGCTCTCTCACTCAGATATAAGATTTTTTACGTATTTTTGATGGATTCGCCCATACGTGCTACATGCCCTGCCCATTTCAAACCTCTGGATTTAATGTTCCTAATTATGTCAGGTGAAGAATACAATGCGTGCAATTCTGCGTTGTGTAAGTTTCTCCATTCTCTTGTAACTTCATCCCTCTTAGCCCCAAATATTTTCCTAAGAACCTTACTCTTAAACACCCTTAATCTCTATTCCTCTCTCAAAGTGAGAGTGCAAGTTTCACAAGCATACAGAAGATCCAGTAATATAACTGTATTATAAATTCTAACTTCCAGAATTTTTGACAGGAGACTTATTGTATGGTTTCGTAACAAGCTGTTTCTTACCGTGATAGATTGTTAGCCCTTCGCCCAACCTCCAAGCTGGAGGACCACCCCTTATCGGCTGTCCACGACTGTTTATTCAATATGTTCGCAGCTCCTCTCCATATCTGGAGCCGTCTCCTCTATCCGCAACCTGAGGACGCGCCATGCCGTGGTGATAGGGACCCACAATACATGATATCATATATAAAATGTAATTCCAATAGCTAGTTTCTTTATGTTTTTGATTTTTCCATTTACATTCTTCAAAATTCTGAGACCACTGTTCAAATAGGATATGAAAAGAATAAGCGAAGTAAGAGATTTGGAAATTTATCCTTCGAAGAGGTGGAAAAATTGAAATATCTTGGAGCAACAGTAACAAATATAAATGACACTCGGGAGGAAATTAAACGCAGAATAAATATGGGAAATGCGTGTTATTATTCGGTTGAGAAGCTCTTATCATCCAGTCTGCTGTCCAAAAATCTGAAAGTTAGAATTTATAAAACAGTTATATTACCGGTTCTTCTGTATGGTTGTGAAAGTTGGACTCTCACTCTGAGAGAGGAACATAGGTTCAGGGTGTTTGAGAATAAGGTGCTAAGGAAAATATTTGGGGCTAAGCGGGATGAAGTTACAGGAGAATGGAGAAAGTTACACAACACAGAACTGCACGCATTGTATTCTTCACCTGACATAATTAGGAACATTAAATCCAGACGTTTGAGATGGGCAGGGCATGTATAGCACGTATGGGCGAATCCAGAAATGCATATAGAGTGTTAGTTGGGAGACCGGAGGGAAAAAGACCTTTAGGGAGGCCGAGACGTAGATGGGAGGATAATATTAAAATGGATTTGAGGGAGGTGGGGTATGATGATAGAGACTGGATTAATCTTGCACAGGATAGGGACCGCTGGCGGGCTTATGTGAGGGCGGCAATGAACCTTCGGGTTCTTTAAAAGCCATTTGTAAGTAAGTAAGTAAGAGATTTAATTGGAAAATGGTCAATAATTTTTCCTGGTGCTCTCTCACTCAGACATAAGATTGTTTACGTGTTTTTGGTGAATATGGGAATCCTTCATTTGCTCTAAGGAGGCAATAATAGATATTTGCTCCTGTAAAGACAATAGAAACAGAAGTGTCGATAGAAACAGGTCGGAATTTGTTCTCTCTGAGCTTCATGTTCGCGTTACTGCTATAAATAATTAGGGGCTATACAACCCGGTTCATTCTGGCTTGCAGCTGTTCTTGGCATAGAGTGGCACTGTCAACTACATTTCTCTTGAGTGGCAATGCTATTCGGATTACAGCTTCATTGAATTGGGATTAAATGACATGGAACACGTATCTAATAAATTTCAACTTTATCGGATTTCAATCAGACTTGCGCGTCCTGTTGTCTACCGGAGCTATTTGAAATGAATTTATAACAAGCGCAACGTCAGCCGATAGGCTGGAATGTAGGCTTTTCATGTCGAAGTCCCGGGTTCAATTTTAGGTGAATTAGAATGTAATTTGTGGTGAAGGAATACTGTGCGAAGTAAAACTTTTCGAAAGTTTCGACTGTCAAGGTATTTTAAGGGGAGATGATGGTATTTTTTTGGTGAAAAATGAGTAAATTTTCAAAAAAATTTTTTTTTTGAAAAAAAAAAAAAAACGAATGAATTTTCAAAAAAAAAAGTTTTTTTTCTTTAAAATACTCTGTGATATGTGTGGAATGCATAGCATAATATTTTGTAGGTATTTGTGCCCTTATCAGATGTTAAGACGCCATTTTTAACTTCCTGCGTTATGGATTTTTAAATCACTCGCCCCCTTTTATTGTTGTTTCCGGTAAATTGCATTTAAAAAAAAAATTATCTAAAATACTCTTGGGCATTTGTGCCCTTATCGGATGTTGAGACGCCATTTTTTAACTTCCTGCGCTATGGATTTTTAAATCACACGCCTCCATTTAACGGTTTACGGTAACTTCATTTTTTTGCTACATTGCCAGACAAAAATCGATATAATTTCTGAACTGTTAAAGATACATGCATTAAATTTAGAACACACATTTTTTAAATTAATAGGAAACTTTTCTCTGTAACACAATTTTGTTATTTGATTTCATTTTAAAAATACGTCCGTTTGTTTTCAGGAAAGGAATTGTTTATTTTACAAACGTAGGGACAAATATCAAAATTATATTACAGACAGTTTGTAGAGCATGCTTCTGCAAGTACATTACAAAAAACTGGATCAATCTACCTTTAAAAATGGTTCAGATACATCGGTTTTAGTAAAATCCTGCATTTCGTATATTTTTTTCAAACCTGGGCCCCCAAATAATTTTTTTCAAAATATTTATTTTTAATTGAGTTGCTACTGCTACGAGCTCTCTACATACAAAAAATTAATATTTTACACCAAATAGGAGAAAAGTTAAAAAAAATACCATCCTCTCCCCTTAAGCGATTCAGTTTCGCACAACCAACTGAAGAATATTGAAGAGTAACGTGAGAGAGTGAATAGTTCTTCCCTCTTTGAGACGGACCCTGGATAGCATATTTAGTGAACGGAGATATGGTCAGATCTACAGATGTTGCAAATAAATTGAACGCATGCATTATGAACACGTTGTAGTCTTTCTGTCAGTGAAGAGAATATCTCAGTAATCAAAATGAAGCATCAAGAGCGACTGTACTAAATTATTCTTGAGAGTCAAAGGAATGAAATTTGGATTCTTTTTGGTGTGTGAATTTTCATAATAATCATTTATTTTACATAATATGTGTGTGATTTGAGTATTACAACTTAAATTTTTTTAACTCTACTTTTAACTTTAACTTAATATTAACTGTAAGTTAGATTTAATTCTACATAACTAAACATTGTAAAAATAGTATTTAATGTACAGAGACATAATTTTATTTTTACTAACATTTTTAATATTAACCTGTCTATACCTATAGAGAACCGGAAACACCGCTTGCTCCCCCCTCCAAGACTGGAGTTTGATGATATGGCGTGAAATACAAACAAATCACTTTACCAGGTATAGGAGGGAAGAAAAGTAGTTCATCTATTTACGTAAACTAGGAATTATCGCGATTTTGAGTTTGATAATTTTCATTAGGTTTTTGTTTAATCAAAATACAGTATAGTATTAACAATAAGTGTTTTTATTCATGAACTGAGCTATCCATTAGGACATATTCATTATGCAGTGCATATTATACTGTGTACTGCATATTAGCGTACAATTTAGAGAATGAAGTTAAATTGAAAAATAATCATAATATGGATATTTAAACAGATTTTTTAAAATGATGGCCGTTCATTTCGATACAGGCTTCAGTTCTTTTGAGCATATTATCGTACTATAGACTATTGTACCTAATTCCAATTACCAGTTTCGTCCTTCGTACTAGTAACTCATATGGAAATAATTCTGTACTTAATCTATAAAAGATTACCTGACGTACTGTAAATTCAATCTTCACATCTGCCCGATCAGAAAACATAAAATTACTTAGATATGCTATCTACTTTCCATCCAAGTAGTTACGTCGCAGGGTCGTAGAAAGGAAGAAGGTCCTTTTGTTTAAGTTAATTTTAAACAGTTGTATAATATTACGTATTCGCCCAATTCCTAACAGAAATTAAAGTTTTCAGAAAAGACATAAAACAGCCCAGCCATTAGCCTTTACAGAGAGGCGAGCAGAAGCGAGTGGGGAAAATCGGGATGAGACGTAGGCAAAAGGACGACAGTACCTGTACGAAAATATGATTCAATATTGAAAACTCTTTCGTCACTGAAAAACGCGAATATATTTCTGGAACGTACTATACTCACTAACTCAGTACTGTTTAGTATCACCGTAAGGCATTTTGACTGCATACACGGCTTTGGTTCTGTGTGGAGGACGATTGGAAGTTTACTAGTAGAAGGGGTGGGAGTGAAGTACATTAAAAAACTCAGGTACAATAAAAATTGAAGTAAAAATAAAATGATGTCCCTGTATAAAATGATCCTTGACCTAAACGGGATTGTCCCGCGACGTGACGTCGCGGTCTCAGGACTCGCGTTACGGAATGCGCGCTGGTTCGAGTCCTCATGGGGGGTGAAATTTTCTCATGAAATTTCGGCCAGTGTATGGAACCGGTGCCCACCCAGCATCGTGATGCACTTTGGGAGCTGCGATAGGTAGCGAAAATCCGGTTTCGCAAACCAGCTATAATGGCTGGGGAAATCATCGTGCTTTCCACACGATACCTCCATACTGGTTGGATGATCGTCCACCTCTGTTTCGGCATGTGTACGTGAGGCCAGCAGCCAGCTGGTCGGTCTTGGCCCTTCATGGGCTGTAGCGCAGCTTTCCTCTAGCCGTATCGCGTACAGCGGCACGACTTGGTCTTAACTCTGCGGTGTAGGGAGGTCGTCGTTAAGTGATGTACTCGGATTACGGCTCCATTGAGCTCTTCTGCTTTGTGTGTAATCCCACGTTGCAGCTGACATGTGATTGAACCCACGACCCGCCTCATCGCTCACACTGCAGCTGTGTATTAAAAAATTCATTACTCGAGTTGCCCTCGGGCGAGAGTTGGTTCATTTGCTGCTTCCTGAACTTGTTTAATCTCGACAACAGCGGTTTAATATCTACTCTTACAATTTTTAAAGCGAACAATTGCATAAGCGAGATAGAAAATGTATAAATTTGTTGGCAGCTCAACATAAAAGGTTAAAAAACCTCTTGCTATGCATACGTTTTATTCTATTATTATTTAAAACAGGGATACGGAAACTTTTCTCTCTGCAAACCACCGAAAAGACTTTTTACATTAAGAGGGATACATGCCGCGTCTGTGGCTCAGTGCTGTTCTTTCATTCAGGTGACCAGGATTCGATCCCCGTCTGGTCATAGTGGGATTTGTCTTAACAAGGCTGAAATAATAATAATAATAATAATAATAATAATAATAATAATAATAATAATAATAATGACGATGGGGACCAGACTAACTGTGGTAACTTTCGAGGAATATTACTTTTGTTGACGTTGTACAAAATTTTGTCCAATATTCTTTTGAGAAGATCAATTCCGTACGTAGATAAAATTATTGGAGATCATCAGTGTGGTTTTAGGAGTAATAGATCGACTATTGATCAGATTTTTTGTATTCGACAGATATTGGAGAAAAAATGAGAGTATAAGGGTACTCATAGATTTCGAAAAAGCATATAACTCGGTTAAAAGAGAAGTTTTATACAATATTCTTATTGAATTTGGTATTCCCAAGAAACTAGTTCGATTAATTGAAATGTGACTCATTGGAACTTACAGCAGAGTCCGTATAGGCCAGTTTCTATCTGATGCTTTTCCAATTCACTGCGGGCTAAAGCAGGGAGATGCACTATCACCTTTACTTTTTAACTTCGCTCTAGAATATGCCATTAGGAACGTTCAGGACAAGGTGTGGAATTGAACGGGTTATATCAGCTTCTTGTCTATGCGGATGACGTGAATATGTTAGGAGAAAATCCACAAATAATTAGGGACTACGCGGAAATTCTACTTGAAGCCAGTAAAGCGATAGGTTTGGAAGTAAATCCCGAAAAGGCAAAGAGCGTATTCCGAATCTAACCGGTGAGCAATCCGATGGCATCACGGTGTTCCGAATTCCACCGATGACGTCATTGATGTTCCACCGGTGTCGCACCGGTGCCATCAACTTGCAGAGGTGGTGGCAGTCTCCATCAGCCGCCATCAGTGAATCTGATTGGTTCTTGTATAGGGCAGGAATTAGCAGACGAATGACATCGTGCACTGTTGTGTCATGGCGGTGTGTTCTGCTGTATTGTTTGTAATGAGCACAACGTAAAAACAATATGTTAGTGGCTTATGAGCGAACATGTCAACGGACCAGTTATTACTACCGGTTCAAGAAATAAATTGTTTATGCTCTCTTTTCTTTGAACTAGATGGGAGTACGAAAATTTCGCAAAATTTTGCTAGCATAGCACAGATAACAACTTGTACAGTCGCCATGACAGCATCGATCCTTCCAGCAGTTTTGTTCCTTATTTCGCTGCAACGTGACGTCATTGATGCCATCGGACCGGTGAGATTCGGAATACGCTGAAAGCATATGATTATGGCTTGTGAGCAGAATATTGTACAAAATGGAAATATAAAAATTGGAGATTTATCCTTCGAAGAGGTGAAAAAATTCAAATATCTCGGAGCAACAGTAACAAATATAAATGACATTCGGGAGGAAATTAAACGCAGAATAAATATGGGAAATGCCTGTTATTATTCGGTTGAGAAGCTTTTGTCATCTAGTCTGCTGTCAAAAAATCTGAAAATTAGAATTTATAAAACAGTTATATTACCGGGTGTTCTGTATGATTGTGAAACTTGGACTCTCACTTTGAGAGAGGAACAGAGATTAAGGGTGTCTGAGAATAAGGTTCTTAGAAAAATATTTGGAGCTAAAAGGGATGAAGTTAAAGGAGAATGGAGAAAGTTACACAACGCAGAACTGCACGCATTGTATTCTTCACCTGACATGATTGGGAATATTAAATCCAGACGTTTGAGATGGGCAGGGCATGTAGCACGTATGGGCGAATCCAGAAATGCATATAGAGTGCTAGTTGGGAGACCGGAGGAAAAAAGACCTGTGGGGAGGCGGAGACGTAGATGGGAGAATAATATTAAAATGGATTTGAGAGAAGTGAATAAATGATGGTAGGGACTGGATTAATATTGCTCAGGTTAGGGACCGATGGCGGGCTTTTGTGAGGGCGGCAATGAACCTGCGGGTTCCTTGAAAGCCATTTGTATTCTATATAATAATAATAATAATAATAATAATAATAATAATAATAATAATAATAATAATAATAATAATAATAATAATACTTTTTAAACAATTCACATGAGGTTACTTTTAAAGAACATACTCAAAATCACATTGTTAATACTCAAGAGTATAAATTGATAATTGTCTGAACGTTAGCTTTAGTTAATTGTACAGTATGTTGAGACAGGTAGTATAACACAGGAAACTTATGGTCAGAGAGCCCTCTCACTTGATAATCAACTTGATGTGTTTGTTTTGCTGTTTGTTGTTTTGTATTATAGTTGTTTGTTTGCTTTACTTGTTGTCCAACCCTTATTTCTCCATCTGTCGTCGTACAAAGAATCAGAGCAAGCAACTGGTCAAAGTAGAAGCCAACTACATTACAAATATTACTCGGACGGATTAAAATGATCTTAATTATTTGATGTATCACTGGACTGTTCTGAACGAAAGTGCAGGCTGATAAAAAGTTGGCCACTGGTGATGACTTTAATAAATCTGTTACAGAGTTGTCCACACAAAATAAAAAATAGGTGGTATGACTATGAGAAATAATTGAGACAGGGAGATCAAAAATCCACTAACTTCAATTTTTGACAAAATTGAGTTATGGGCTGGATGATGCTTTTTAGTTTGTCCCGCATGCGTGGAAGGCAAGAATACACTGATATCGACATTCATCTGCATTCTGGGGGCTGTTTTAAAATTCGTGGAAGTCAGAACTCCACTTACTCCATGGAATAAGAGAGTTTTTGCATTCCAAGCTTAATTTCCCGGTAGGTGGCAACACTATCGTTCAACCAGCTGAGTAAAGTGATACGATACGGTATTCAGAATGTCACAAAAATCTATGAAAGCCATGCAAATATGACTATTAAAGGAACAATATCGAGTCGATTAACTTTCAGAAACCCAATACAGATGTATCATTCCCCAGTCAACTACTGTAATAGTACATTATGCAACGAGCCTATATTGGTAGTAATTAAGACGCAAGTATGCTTGTTTATGAAACGAGCGCAAGCGAGTTTCATAATTTTCATACGAGCGTCTTAATTACCATTATAGGCAAGTTTCATACGACTTTTTATACTCGACCATATTTCTAACTTGAAATTATTCATAAGTATTCATGTTATGGTTATGTAAGTGAGGAGCGGAACTGACCTTCTAAATTGTGAGATGTGCGCAGACGCGAAAGTATTGCTTTTTTCCGAGGCCGAATGCCATTGACCTTGATATAACGTAGAGAATAAGTTGAAGATTAGTCTTGATATAACCTGGAAATTGATTTAGAATTGAAAAACGAGATGACAAATTGAATTTATTTGAATATTATTTACAATTAACGCTAATTATTATAGTAACAGAACATGACCTTCTGCGACAGTATTGGATTTCCAGCCTCCGTGGCTTTTCGCTAATTGTCTTTCGATTGCATATCCGAGAATAATCGTTACTTGCGGTTTTATAATTGTACAAAGGTGATTTGTAATTGTCTGAACACCTGAACTTTAATGAATAGGTGTACTTTAATGAGGTGCATTAAAGGGCTACTACCAGGTGTATAATTACTACATTTCGGCATGGTCGAGCATAAAGTACAATTCAGCATTGACAATGAAAGAAGAAAGCAAGAGAACTTGCAAAATTTAATGCAGTTTATTTCTGAGGAAAGTAGGATGAATTACCAAACTCTGTATGCGGACAGAAATAATATAGAATCCAGATGCTCAGGAAGAACATGAGAGTGAGGGAAAAAAACAGAATCTGTAACATGAATGAGACTGTGTTAACATTTTAATATTTTTTGTGGTTTTATTTATGTATTTTGATGTGATTTATGGTAATTTGTGATTTTCTGTCTCGTATATTTGAAATTAAAAAAAAAAAAATGTAGCAATGTTAATCTTGATAATAAACTTCCATTTGCTCGTATGTTCTAATGTTTCATAAGGGAATTATGATATACTTATACTTTTTTCTTCACATGGCTCATATTTATTCACTTTTCTTAATTCATACACTGTGGAAGTCAGAAAACGACTAACTCCAGCAGTGTTTATTCAAATTGTAGCGTAAGATAATGTAAAAATTTAGGTTTTGAAGTATTAAATTAGTAAAGAATGTAATTTTACACAATATTAATAGATAAATGTATAATATTTAAAGTTAGTAAGAGAAATAATGTTTTTTCTCTCTCCTGTAAAATTTGGTTTATTGGAGTTAAGGAGTTTTTTATTTCCCTTTCATCAATTTCTCAATACACGTGTTATGCGGTTCATAGAAACTTATTTCTGTGCCAAATTATAACTTAAATGACATACATATTCATAGTTAATTCCTTTCATTAAAAACACATGCGTAATTCAAGAAATGAAGCTGTGTTGCAAATAGTGGATGAAGAAAGATTGATGTTGAAACTTATCAGGAAGAGAAAGAGTAATTAGTTGGGCCACTGGCTGAGAGGAAAGATATATTGGAAGAGCTGAGTTTTGTTCCTGGTTCTGTGCTGTCCTGTGTTGTCTCGGCGGTGGACATATACCGTATTGACAACACAGTCTCGGAGACCCGCAATGTTTGCCTGAAGCCATAAATAATAGAGAAAATATATGAATTATTTATTTCTTAATCTATTCAATATTAGTTAAAATTATATTTATAACTAGCCGTACCCGTGCGCTCCTCTGCACCCGTTAGAAATAAATATAAAGTAATTACATAATTAAATTAGGGCATTTGATCCAGGGAACATTCGTGTTTGATAGAAGGACAAATCGTTTATTATGTTACTTAAATTAAATTGTATTAAAAATTAAAATGCGATCATTTTGATCCAGAGACCACTCATTTGGTCATAAAAATTATTTTAGGAAATACAGGAAACGAATGTACAGAATAGCCTATCATTTTTTCTGTAAATAAGAAGCTATTTTAAACTTACCTGTCCTCGATTCACCCAGAAGTTATTACTGTAATAACATTATAGCATTATGTCCATCTAGAGAAACTACACTTTCCAATGGTGAAATAATAATTAATTATACAAATCGGTTAATTTAGCTTCCGACATTACTTCATACAAACACAGAAACATTCTCTGTAGGCTATGTTTAATAGCTTTCGATTGTTGTTGTTCAAGGCCCATTATAGACGAAGTCATTTATTTTTTATTTCATTACACAGCCTTAGATGGCGTTGTTATTGTAATTTTCAAACTCATTTATCTCATTAAATATCAGTTCTATCAAAATTTTGCAAAGAGTAAATGTTATCGGAAATTATTTTTAAAGAAACTTTTGTCATGTAATATTTTTCAAGAAAATTAATAATAAGGGAGATATTTCGATTTATTTAATTCAAGCCACCTTATGACCCCCTTTGAAATAAAATATTTTGAATGCCATATAGCCTTAATTCTAAGTTAAAACGAACTTAATTTATATTCCAATTTTTATATAAATCGGCTCAGCCATTATCGCGTGAAAAAGAAACAAACAGACAAACAGACAGACATACAAACAAAAGTAAAAAAAAAGCGATTTTCGGTTTCACAGTGGTTAATTATATATGTTAGGACCAATTATTTTTGGAAAATCGAAAATTACCAGAAAAATTTCGCCTACAGATTTATTATTAGTATAGATAGATATATATATAGATATATATAGATGCTTTTCCAATTCACTGCGGGCTAAAGCAGGGAGATGCACTATCACCTTTACTTTTTAACTACGCTCTAGAATATGCCATTAGGAAAGTTCAGGATAACACAGAGGGTTTGGAATTGAACGGGTTACATCAGCTTCTTGTCTATGCAGATGACGTGAATATGTTAGGAGAAAATCCACAAACAATTAGGGAAAACGCGGAAATTCTTGTTGAAACAAGTAGAGCGATAGGGTTGGAAGTAAATCCCGAAAAGACTAAGTATATGATCATGTCTCGTGACCAGAATATTGTACGAAATGGAAATATAAAAATTGGAGATTTATCCTTCGAAGAGGTGGAAAAATTCAAATATCTTGGAGCAACAGTAACAAATCTAAATAATACTCGGGAGGAAATTAAACGCAGAATAAATATGGGAAATGCCTGTTATTATTCGGTTGAGAAGCTTTTGTCATCTAGTCTTCTGTCAAAAAGTCTGAACGTTAGAATTTATAAAGCAGTTATATTATCGGTTGTTCTGTATGGTTGTGAAACTTGGACTCTCACATTGAGAGAGGAACAGAGATTAAGGGTGCTTGAGAATAAGGTTCTTAGGAAAATATTTGGAGCTAAGAGGGATGAAGTTACAGGAGAATGGAGAAAGTTACACAACGCAGAGCTGCACGCATTGTATACTTCACCTGACATAATTAGGAACATAAAATCCAGACGTTTGAGATGGGCAGGACATGTAGCACGTATGGGCGAATCCAGAAATGCATATAGAGTGTTAGTTGGGAGGCCGGAGGGAAAAAGACCTTTGGGGAGGCCGAGACGTAGATGGGAAGATAATATTAAAATGGATTTGAGGGAGGTAGGATAATATGATGGTAGAGACTGGATTAATCTTGCTCAGGATAGGGACCAATGGCGGGCTTATGTGAGGGCGGCAATGAACCTACGGGTTCCTTAAAAGCCAGTAAGTAAGTAAGTAAGTAAGTATAGATAGATTTCAGGGAATATTGTTGGTTCATAATTACAACTCTCCCGTACACCGCATTGTATTTAACTCGGTATGAAAGGAGAAAGTTAAATGTCAAAAAAGAAAGAAAGAGACAGAAAATAAACAAAGAAAGAAATTGAATTGTCTGTTGCATTCAGCTAAGCCGCTCATCGTACGTATGTTCATTGTAACCAACCGAAATCCATGGCAACCCATAACAGTAACAGTAAGACTGAACTGCCTTTCCCTTCAGCTCTATGCGATTTGAACCTTAAAAGTTACTGCGCTTGCGTACAGCTCATATTCCACACGTTATTTTATTCCCATACAATACGTACAGCCAGCTCATCTCTACGCAATCATTTTTGTATCTTTTTATGCGTCAGAGGTCAAGCTGCTCTCTTGAACTCTATGAAATTCATCGACTTGGATGAATTTCATGAAGGGAGGAAGGAAATGAAAGGAGAGCGACCGGATATAAGAGAAATTGTGGAGCTGATATCCTGGATGATCCTTTGCCATTTTGTGCAGGAAGCCACATCCTGACATGGCGTGATACAGTGTGTCAGGAAACCCGCGTGCCAAATACGTATTCTGATGTGACTTTTGACGGCTGAAAGGAGCGACTACTGTCATTGGAAGTAGGCCTTTAGTGAGGATCACGTAAGAGCAGTTCCTAAAAGGCTAATTTGGAGTCTCTTCAGTGTTGCCAACTAATACCAGATACCACCAAAGAGGGTAAAATCACAAGTCATAATGCCATGTACTGTAATAATAATAATAATAATAATAATAATAATAATAATAATAATAATAATAATAATAATAATAATAATAATTAATAATTTATTTTAGTTATTTATTTATTTTATTTATTTAGAATATTTAGAATATTAACGTGCAAAAACAACAGCACAAGGCCAATTACAGTTTTGCACGATACAAAACAGAACAAAACAACAAATGATGATGAGAATGAATGATAGAAAATGGCAATGAGATGAAATACAAACAATATAATGGTCTACATAAATCACTGATCAAATAATAATTATAAAATTATAAAATTAGTACAATGAGATAATTGAAATAATGGAATAGTTTACATTAATCAATTGACCAAATGCAAGAAATAAAATGGACAAATAATTATTAAAGTTAGATCAGTGAGTTAAAAACTCAAAGATATACTTCACATTAAATGGATCCAAGTTGAATCCATGCAAATTAGCATATTTAATGTATCTGCAGACCGGAGAGAGATTTAGGATTCTTATTATAAAACAATTTATGAAATCTTAAACCATTAGCAGGAATACGAATGATAATAATAATAATAATAATAATAATAATAATAATAATGATAATAATAATAATAATAATAATAATAATAATAATAATCAGGGGCGAATGCTAGTCACGAAAGTTAGGCTTGCTCTTTTATTCATAGGGGAAGATGGGAGGATATAATAATTCATAATTAATAAAAATAATCAGACCCACATAAATAATTTTATTATAATTATGAAATCATTTTCTGTCATGGATCATATTCGCTTATCAGATGTAGAAGTTCGATGTTTCTGTAAACGGCCCCAGGGAAACTTATTTTTACGGCTCCGTAATTGCTCTCGAGTGGCCAAAATTTGTGTAAGCACTTCTTTTGACATTTATTAAAATGATGGAAGAAAAAAGATTAATTTTTTTATCTGCCCCCATGAAAATGTTTGCTTGTACGTACAAAGGAGAATACCATATTTACCTTCTTCATTGGCACATCCAGACAAATTCGTGCCAATTCAAAGCGAGAAGCTTGACGACAACATGGCCAACAAAACAGTTTATTTAGTTTTATCGACCCTGCCAACCAATGCACATTGTTGTATTGAGCTGCACTGAACGAGCGCACATATTCTCTATAATGTCTGTCTTCTCTTGAATAGTCCTTCGGGAAAATGGATTTAATAATAAGGTTTCAATAACACACAATTCCGAACTCATTGCAATACTTCAAATTAATGTTTAAGAATTAATAATACATGCAGCAGCTAACACATGCATTCCGCTCATACAGTTACATTGCACTCGCAAATCACAGCACATTCCCGATTTCGTTACTGCTCTGTGTAACGTTAAATAGTCGTTGGTGTAGCTCTCGGACCAGAGCTTCAAATACACATAACAGAAGCATGTGCGCCTAGGACGGACCAAGGAGGAAGGCACTTGCGCGCGCATCATAATCTCGCTATTTCTACGTCTTTCCTGTAGCTCCGAGAAACGAGCAAGCGTTGCGATACTTGCGGTGTGCAACCTGCGGATGGTATTACGCCTATACAGTATTCCAAAAATCAAAATAAATTTTAATGTACGTAATCCCATTTTGAGAAATACACATTCTACGAAAATATTGGGCTTGCGCAGCAAGCATAGCATGCCCTGAGAAATCGGCCCTGATAATAATAATAATAATAATAATAATAATAATAATAATAATAATAATAATAACGATGTATTTACTTGAATCTCGAAGCAACTGTCAGGGAATTATTCAACAAAAACTTAAGGATAGCAGCAGATTTAATTGCAGTAACAGCACATGTCACTATTTGTGGCGAATTGAGTTTATTCGAGTTTCATGGACTGTTGATATAGAGCTATAATTCCATGCAGAAACCACATATGTCAGTATAGCCGTCTCACATTTGCAGACCTGTGAAATCCTGGAGGCGCGCAGAAACAACTCATTTCAAAGACATGTGCCGACACATTGGTTCCGATTCCAGACGGCAGACATCTACGACACAAGGATACAAAAATTGATCCCACTGAATGATAAATGTCTCAATTCTGGTGGGAATACGTTGAAAAATAACTCAACAATTGCTATGTCTGTTCCAATAAAACTTTCCATGAAATTTTATTTTCTTTCTGTAAACGGCCCCAGGGTAACTTATTTTTACGGCTCCGTAATTGCTCTCGAGTGGCCAAAATTTGTGTAAGCACTTCTTTTGACATTATTAAAATGATGGAAGAAAAAAGATTATTTTTTTTATCTGCTCCATGAGAATATTTGCTTGTAAGTACAAAGGAGAATACCATATTTACCTTCTTCATTGGCATATCCAGACAAATTCGTGCCAATTCAAAGACAGAAGCTTGACGATATACGCAAACTATTGCGTTACATACCACATGAATATCAAGAATTTTACAATAATATTCTACAGTGCCCTATTGTGGAAAAATAAGTTCATTTATATACTGAAATTAGGTATTAAGTACACAGTAGGCCTATGCATATATTATATCCCTAATTTGACAAATAAACTTTAGTTGAACTGAAATTATTATACTACAATTTTGATTCCTTGCAGAAACAGTAGGCCTACATGTCAAGCTAATATATATTGATTTATTTCATTAACAATTCATTAGATTCCAATAAATTTGGTATAAAACGACACATCTACAGTATTAGACTTCTGTCCGAAGAAGCCAGAACTATAACCAATGATGTGATCTACCATCAGTAATACCGTTTTTTTGTCTATTGAAAAATTTAGTTTTCATAACATGTGCTATTTCTGCAATCCCCGATTCACTTACTTACTAGATCTTTATGCTGGGAGGTGTTTTCTAAATGATTCAGTAATTTGTGAAAGAGTATATTTTCCTCCTGGACGTCTCGCACATTACATTAGTAATTAGTAGATTAATATGATCTAATATTAAAATTTATTTTATCTGACAACATGAAATTCATTGCTTTGACTGAACAGTTTACGATTCACGATACCTAACCTAAAAATGTATTTTGTTTGATCACGTGAGATGATTAGTACGAATTCCGAAAACCGAATGCCACTTTGAAATGTATGCTTAAGAATACTTAGTAGATAATTTGTAGAAACAAAAGCCGCCCTAAATAAGGGTTCGAAAGATCGGCCTACTAATCAATTCATAAAGAATAATAAGTAAACAAAACAATTTTGTGACACTTGGAAAGAAAAAGAAAAAACATTAAGATAAGAAAACGTAGGAAATCATTTACAATAAAAATTTTGTTTGGTACAAATGATTACTAATTATAGCTAAGGATGATTTTAACACGTGAGATCCTATGGCATCAATCGTTGCATCAGAAATTTTATATTGTTTAAGTTGATTTAAAGTTTCACGTGGGATCGTGCCACGGGCACCGAACATGAGCCCAAAAACTGTCCAATGTGTGATGTGGTATTGTGCTCCAAGATGCTGACAACAAGGCTCATGGATGACTTGTTTTTCACGACACACCTCTTGTGGCTGTTGCTCATGCATCTCAAAACGGATTGTGGGATCAAGAATGACACCCTTATCCTTCTGCCGATCAATTATGATGATATCGGCACGTCTAGTAGAGCCATCAGAAGAGACGCAACCAACCTCCTCATAAACCTCATAGGAAGCATTCTGACGGATTGAAGATGCGATGAGAGAACGAACCGTATTACGTCTGTTGATTCGGAGCAATTCTCCATGATGGCAGAAACCCAAGACGTGAGGAAGCGTTTCTTGCTCGTCGCAATTTCTGCAACGGGTTGAGTCAAGAGTTCTACCAGGGAGAGTACGTACAGGTATTGTATTACAGTTCATCTTAATGGCTTGCGTCCACTGACTGCTCGAAAGTCCCTTTTTGGTTGAGATCCACGAATTACCTTTCTTCCAGTGAGAATAGAAAACAACTCCCAAACCTTTACTTTTCAATTTGCTCCATTGATGAAAAGAATCTTCACGCAATGCTTTTCTTAGTTTTTGAGAAGAAATACGTTCAGAGCAATCGAAGGTAATTGGTAATTGTTTGATGCAATGTTCAATTTCGTTTGGAAGATTTCGAGTGGCTGCTACATGAGGGTTGTCAACGTGTAAAAGTCTTTGACAAATATTTAAGTGCTGAAGGTAAGCTTCCCATTGGGCTTTAAATACTCCTAAACCTCACAATCTTCTTGGTGCATACAACATAGCATCCGGGGTGTCAGTAGGAATGTTAATTATTTCTTAACAGCGCTGCGAATTAATTTGTCAATATCAGATAGAAATTTCACTTTAAGATCTTTTAAAGGAGCACATTGGAAGGGGTAAACCAACTGAGGCCAGAATAATTTTGCTATCCTAGTTATAATTGCTCTCTCCGTGCGCATAATTCCTTCTTCATTATCTTCTTTCTTCAGTTCATTATACATAATATGAACTATAGATTCCTGAAGCGTACTCTGAATGGCACACACGCTTTCTTTCTTGAAGGAATGACTGCCATGCTATTTCCTGTCTTTGATATTATTGTAATAAGATTCTAAACACGAAGAAAATGAATTAAAATGAGAAATGGTATTTCTATCGATTACCCAAGGGCATGTATCAATATATTTATTTACACTTACGTGACTGTAATCTTCAATCGTAACCACAACGCAACGCAACACATGAAATAACTATTATGTATTAATATTAATACTGATATTAATTAATTATTAGTGTGTTCAAATTTCACTAGCTTCCAGTAATCGGCTCAGATATCTAGAACAATTTGAATTTTCAGAATTTGCACTACCGACAACTGCTGTCAATGCTACCAAAATAACAGTTATAAAATCACTACCAGTTGCAGCATTTCTCATTACCGAAATTCGAAACGAAGTTGACAAAATAAAATTCAACCTGCAAACTAGAAAATCGCCATAATCCACTAGCATGTATAGTAATGGGGGAATGGTTAGGGTTAAGTAAGCTGATTCCGACTATACCTCCGTTTTATGAATAGGTGGGTTGTGTAGACTTGTAGTAAAGAGTGTAGCAAGTTTACCATTCTAGTTTCATTTCCTGAACAACTAGTTTTATTTGTGAGTAAACATCCTGCACCATATGCGAACTGTTTGAGCTGACTCTCATCATTTTTAAGCATCGCCTCGAGCCTATTGTGAATTTCCCTTCCGTTAGATCACGTGGCTGCTCTTGGAAGATAATTAAATCGTTATGTTAGAAACCTCACAAGTCCAGTTTTAATCAGAACGAGTTTATTGTGTTTCTGTTATTAATACACGTCTGTAAGAGAAAATAGACATTTCCGCCTTGTTTTAAGTGATGATGTCATGAAAATATTTTCCTGAAGAGACTGACATCGAAAGATTTATGAAGACATATTTATTCTGGCCTATGGTACGTGTGAGGAGCTGTAGTGTGAGATAAGGCTGATGATTCACCATATTCGGTCTGATTGTCAATTTATATTAAATGTGTTTTTTTCTCATTCCCCCTTTTTTTTTTGCTCTTGTGTGTTAGTTGTCGGTTTGGAATAAATTAATTAGTGTATTTAGTAAACTGGCCTTGTAAATTTTATGTTGTATTATCGCCGAAGACTACACCGTACACGAGCCTAGCTTTCACGGTAGTGGCTAGAAACATTTTTGTTGTATAATTTTGAATTTGTACTCACTTTGCCTACTAGCTAAATAAATAAAATAAAATAAATATATATGATGTGATATGATATGATATGATATGATATGATATGATATGATATGATATGATATGATATGATATGATATGATATGATATGATATGGTATGATATGATATGATATGATATGATATGATGTGATATATGATGTGATGTGATATGATACGATATGATATGATATGATATGGTATGATATATGATATATGATATGATGTGATATGATATGATGTGATATGATATGATATGATATGATATGATATGATATGATATGATATGATATGATATGATATGATATGATATGATATGATATGGTATGATATGGCTCTTATGGTAGTGGCTAGAAACATTTTTGTTGTATAATTTTGAATTTGTACTCAATTTGCCTACTAGCTAAAGAAATAAAATAAATATATGATAGATGATATGATATATGATATGATATATAATATGAAATATATATATGATGAGATATATGATATGATATGATATATGTGATATATATGATATGATATGATGTGATATGATATGATATGATATGATATGATATGATATGATATGATATGATATGATATGATATGATATGATATGATATGATATGATATGATATGATATATGATATGATATGATATATGATATGATATATGATATGATATATGATATGATATGATATGATATGATATGATATGATATGATATGATATGATATGATATGATATGATATGATATGATATGATATGATATGATATGATATGATATGATATGATATGGCTCTTATGGTAGTGGCTAGAAACATTTTTGTTGTATAATTTTAAATTTGTACTCAATTTGCCTACTAGCTAAATAAATAAAATAAATATATGATATATGATATGCTATATGATATGATATGATAGGATATGAGATATGATATATATGACATATGATATGATTGATATGATATGATATGATATGATATATGATATGATATGATATGATATGATATGATATGATATGATATGATATGATATGATATGATATGATATATGATATGGCTCTTATGGTAGTGGCTAGAAACATTTTTGTTGTATAATTTTAAATTTGTACTCAATTTGCCTACTAGCTAAATAAATAAAATAAATATATGACATATGATATGCTATATGATATGATATGATATGATAGGTTATGAGATATGATATATAATATGACATATGATATGATATGATATGATATGATATGATATGATATGATATGATATGATATGATATGATATGATATGATATGATATGATATGATATGATATGATATGATATGATATGATATGATATGATATGATATGATATGGCTCTTATGGTAGTAGCTAGAAACATTTTTGTTGTATAATTTTAAATTTGTACTCAATTTGCCTACTAGCTAAATAAATAAAATAAATATATGATATATGATATGCTATATGATATGATATGATATATGATATGATATGATATGATATGATAGGATATGAGATATGATATATAATATGACATATGATATGATATGATATGGGTCTTATGGTAGTGGCTAGAAACATTTTTGTTGTATAATTTTAAATTTGTACTCAATTTGCCTACTAGCTAAATAAATAAAATAAATATATGATACATGATATGCTATATGATATGCTATGATAGGATATGAGATATGATATATAATATGACATGATATGATATGGTATGATATGATATGATATGATATGATATGATATGATATGATATGATATGATATGATATGATATGATATGATATGATATGGCTCTTATGGTAGTGGCTAGAAACATTTTTGTTGTATAATTTTAAATTTGTACTCAATTTGCCTACTAGCTAAATAAATAAAATAAATATATGATATATGATATGCTATATGATATGATAGGATATGATATGATAGGATATGAGATATGATATATAATATGACATGTGATATATTTGATATGATATGATATGATATGATATGATATATGATATGATATGATATTTCAAATTCAAATTCAAATTTATTCACAATTTACATTTGAGATGAATACATATGAATAGATGCCCGAAATGAGCATATACTCGTGCTCGGGTGCAGTCCAGTAGTCTACATGAATTTTACAGAGATCATAGAAATAATAGTAACAACAGCAACAACAATATTAATAATAATAATAATAATAATAATAATAATAATAATGTGATGTGATGTGATGTGATATATTGTCACTCAACCGTTTGGTCGTGCTGCCTCTTCACATTCCTATATTCGGTCCAGCATTCCCAGTCTTACACTACCCAACCAGGTAACTAGCCCAAACGAGAATCGAACCTACGCTCAAGCGCAACTCCTGATCGGCAGGCAAACGTGTCTGCTGCCTGAACTATACAGGTGGCTTCCATCAACATTACGCCTTTAGAGCCAGTCATCGAACTCTGTACATTCAAAGAAACAACCCGCACGTGCCTGACTGCGCATGCGTGGATGTCAATTTCTTCTCTTGAGTGAGACGACGCTCTTGAGACAAGTAGCCAAGCACTCTGTCAGGTGTCTCTTGAGCGCCGGTATTGCCACAAGTCTCGTCTAATTTAAACAGAGTTTACAAAAATCGATGTCTCCGCTACAAGTGGCACTTGCTAAATTAATAGCCCCTCGCGGTGAAGAGTGCTCGTACTCACTCCGCTGGGTTCTTGCAATGCTTATGAGATTTCCTTTAATTCCTGTACACATGAAACTCCACACCTCAGCGCTTCAAGTCCAGTTAAAGGAAAGGGAAGCTAGGAATGCAAAATGCAACTTTTAAGTTTTATTTTCATTTCTTATTATTAGAGCCCCGATGTTAGGCAAAATGCCTTTTTAAACTGAGTGTGTGTATGAAAGACATATTAGAGATAAACACGTTTCCACATATTTCGGGAAACAGGCCCAATTTTTTTTTTTGCCTTTGTTTCCCTATTTTAGCTCCCGTTGCCTATTTTAAGGTTAAATGCTTTTTTTTAGCCTTTTTACGTCGATATTGTACATTTTCTATATTTTAATGCATTTAAAATAAACCGCACATAACTTATATAAAAAACAACCGGTAGCGGAGAAAAGTTTACGACTTACTATACGTAAGCGTTGTCATGTTTTTCCTTCACAGCCCTCAATTTATTCTCTGATCTTGAGAAAATATATTGAACGCATACAGTAAAAACGTTATGTAACAAAAATATAAAATGGTATATTTCTATAATTGGGGCGGCCGGGTAGCTCAGTTGGTAGAGCAGCTGGCTACGGACTGGAAGGTCCGGGTTCGATCCCAGGTGGTGACAGGATTTTTTCTCGTTGCCAAACTTTCAGAACGGCCCCGAGGTTCACTCAGCCTCCTATAAAATTGAGTACCGGGTCTTTCCCGGGGGTAAAAGGCGGTCAGAGCGTGGTGCCGACCACACCACCTCATTCTAGTGCCGAGGTCATGGAAAGCATGGGGCTCTACCTCCGTGTCCCCAAATGCCTTCATGGCATGTTACGGGGATATCTTTACCTTTTTTTTATTTCTATAATTGATTATTTAACGAAGGAGTTTCAATTGAACTGCTACCATTGAATCTGGTAATAGATAGAAAGAGTTTAACGAGATTAGACAGAGGTTTTGTCATAGGATTACCATACATTTTCGTTACTGTTTCAAAAAACTTAGCAAGAAAACTCAATAAGGTAATCAATTCTAGTGGGATATGAACTCATGCGACCTCGCGTACACGAGTACCTCTCGTTACTCCTACCTCTCACTATTGACTGATAAATATTCTAAAAGCAGCACAAAATTATTGGGTGAAAGACGAACAAAAAGCGGGAATTCCAGAAACGATGGAGATAGCTGTAAGGATATAACCTGCTATAAGTTATACTTCCAATGGGGGAAAAGCAGTTTTATCGTTTCGCGGACCATGAGTTGAATACCGTGACAGTAGATCACTGAACTTCTGTATCTGTTTCATAAGAGTCGGATGCAGACATAGAAACAACTGTGGAGTATTGAACGGGTCGAAGGATGTCTCGGCCAATGAAAACACTACATATTGTTGTGACGCGGGGAGGGGGGACAAGTGGACAAAACTGTAACTGCAATAGAGCTTACATCACCCGAAAATAGAAGACCAGTGCCCGACATTTCGTATTGGAAATCAGGAAACAGTAAGAAGATAAAACACAGGTTGTTCACAAATCTGTTACATATTTCTGTAGCCTATTTCTATTTGAGACAAACAGTAATTGTCATAATAATTATCATGAACACAATCACCATCCATTACGCTTTGACCTATCTTACCAGCAGGGGCGTATTTTGCGGGCTACCGGGGCTACCGGCGGTATCCCAAGGAAATTACAAAAGAAAAAGTTTATAATATAACATAATGTAATAATTTTGTATTATTAGTTTTACCATAGTAATTAAAATTAAAGTAATTGTTAGATATATTTTGTGTAATAATAGGGTCAGCGGTAGCCCAAACCCTTTAACCAGTATACGCCCCTGCTTACCAGTAGTAGCTACACTATGGTGATTAAATTAAATTAAATTCATTTCTAAAGCTTGTATATTAATTAATAATTATTATTTATTAAATGTAATAATAAAATTCACAGAACAAACGGTTATGTTCTTCTGATAATCCTCACAATTTACTTGTCTCAGCATTACATAATCAGAAACGTGAAATTTTAAATGGTGTTTCCTGACGTCACATACTAGTTGGTTATATTTTATTTAATGAAATAATACTGAACGTAATTGCTCTTACATTGTGTACAATTGCCCAGCTTGATAATGGAATCGAGTACGCATGGTTTCAACACGATAGCACCAGTGCACATACAATCGACAAATCTGTACAACTTTTGAGTGAATTTTTTTTAAATGTGCCATCTCTAAAATCTATGGCCCCCACGCTACCCCGATCTGATAGTACCAGAGTTGCTCTATGGGGATCAGAAAAATATGCTGTGTATAACCGCGCATACTTTAATATCTGCTAGATGCAATAACCATGTACATAGGGAGAATTCCACAACAAGAATTGATGAAGGTGTATTAAAATAAAATAAATTAAAACAAATCTAGGCCTGTGGAAGTGCACAGCGACTATCCGAACAACCCTTACTTTTATGGTTAAAATGTGGGCAGTCAATATATTATTGCATTAGTACTTCTTGTGCCCATTGTGATCTTATCTTTCTACTTGCATCTTTTTTACTCCCCTCTTTTTGCATTTGTGTTTTCGTATTTATATTTGTAGTTTTATTTATATTTCTTATTTACTTCTTCTCTCTGTTTGTGCACCTCGTTTTAACCGTGACAACGCTTTTTAGGTCTTTTTAGCATTCTGATTATTGTATTGTGTTTTTGTTTTGTGAAGAATTATAGATAGGGGCGAAAAAAGCCATAGTAGCTGACGCGCCCTTTTCAATCCCTACTAACTCTTCTCTCTGCATTTGTACATGCCTATTTGTATTCTGGTGGTGTGATAGAGAAGGCCTGATGGCATTAACTCCACCAGATTAAATAAATAAGTACATGAATGAATTATATTTTAATAAATAATTTGCGGTCTCTCGCAATTCATCTTTCGTTATGTTGGCAGGTCTAATGTTGCATGCGCTCTGTGAGTATTAATAATTACGTAAAATGTTTAATTTTATTCTGCACCCTAAGTGATTAAATATACGTGGTATCCTTTTTTATTTCGTGTTGATTAATAACTATTTTGTTCTTACCTACATTTTCCTTCGGGGAAGATTATCGTAGTTATTAATTGTGATTTTTTTTTTGCATACGTATTTAATTATTTTATATTTATTATTTCTTCTAACCTCGTTCCGCCTTTAAGGGACTCCATACACGACCAGCCTTGATTTAAGTGCGACCTGAATAGTCCAGGAATAAACTAATTTACCTACTATGAATGATATTGCCTGGAGAACTGTTAAGATCAGAAAGCTGAAAATAGTACGGTCAGTTGTAATAATTGATGGGATCAGAACCATAGTGGGCCAAGCGCCACTTACTAAAACAGTAGGAAACAAGGGTTAAAATGAAGTTATTATCATAATTCAGTGGAAACATATAGCAAGTACTCTAAAGTATACACATTAAAACTAAACGATATATCAATCTTCATTAAACTATGGTATTCACTTAACTTTAATCCTTGCTTTCTGAGTTTTTAATAAATGGCGCTTGGCCCACTATGGCTCTGAACCCTTCAATTCCTCCAATTCACCTGCGGCTTACCTGTCTTGACGTTTGTGGGTGGATTTGGTCTAAATGTCAGTTGTAACTAGTGATCAAAGGGAAAAAAATCTCGATTTCTGAATTTTACAGTGTTTTTAACGTTTCTATTTATTACTTGTTTTATTTCAATTTGTTTTTTTTTTCCTCTGTAGTGTCTGTTATATCTTCATGAGCTGTAATAATGTCTGGTTTGCCGAAGGAGTTTTTAATGAAGTTCATTGAATTTTTCTGTTCGGAACCCAGCATTCTGGAAAATTAAATCCAATGGTAACCACAATGAATTCTCTATTTCTCCTCCTCTACTTTTTAACTGTTACATCAATGTGAAAGAACTTAACCACGAACTTGAAAGCAGAGAATAGATTTTATAACACTTTTATATGCAGATGGTCAGGTTGTCATTAGCAACTGCTAAGATGCTTTACAAGAAGCGATCCATAAGCCAAGTAATGGAATTAAGTCATTCAATTGAAAGACTTTCTGAGGTAAAAAAAGTAATGACTTTCAGAGGAGTGAAACACTTCAAGAACTTTTTTGTAAATAACGTGATTGTACAAAAGTCTCCTTTTGAAATAATTACCATGGTTTTAAATTAACGTAAAGTTAGCATAGAGATGTATATGACAAGTTAAAGACACTTTGGTATTAATAAGACTCAGTTAACAGCCGCGTCTGTGTCTGAAGCGTTAGCGTGCTTGTTTTTCATCTAGACGGCCCGAGTTCGATACTTTGACCAAGTCGTGATGCAAGTTGTGGCAAACGAAGCATTGCAGAGGGTTTTTCGCGAGGTACTTCCGTTCTCCTCTGTCATTCCAAGAAAACTGTCCACCTCCTCATTTCATCTATCATCCGCAATAGTAAAATTAAGCTGGACGTATACAGGGTAGAAGTGAAATAACGCTGTAGCTTTGCAGAGCGATTTGGTCATATTGAGTATAACAAAAATGTCTGCAAATCAAGCTTTCAGGTATAACTCCTTGTAAAGATGATTCGAATAATTTTGAGGGAAAAAATGTTCCGTTGCCCGGTATCGAACCCGGGACCTTTGGTTAAACGTACCAATGCTCTACCAACTGAGCTACCCGGGAACTCTACCCGATACCGACCCAACTTTTCCCTCTATATCCACAGACCTCAAAGTGGGCTGACAACCGCCAAGCAACCAACACTGAGTGCACACTAACTCTGTGTGACTTAAATTGTGATTTTGTGTTAACGAACAGTGACGTGTATTATGCAAATCAAGCTTTCAGGTATAACTCCCTGTTCGTTAACAGAAAACCACAATTTAAGTCACACAGAGTTAGTGTGCACTTAATGTTGGTTGCTTGACGGTTGTCAGCCCACTTTGAGGTCTGTGAATATAGAGGGAAAAATTGGATCGGTGTCGGGAAGAGTTCCCGGGTAGCTCAGTTGGTAGAGCGTTGGTACGTTTAATCAAAGGTCCCGGTTCGATACCGGGCCCGGAACAATTTTTCCCTCAAAATTATTCAACAAAAATGTCTAATACGATATCGGTGGGACGTTTATAGTTTTCGAAATAGAAAATGTTTTTATTCCGAAAAGTTTAACGTCGTCGTTGTGGATAATTGCTATTCATTGCATCTTGATTTCTGTCAATATCAATAGAGAATGTAATAAAGAATATATTTTTCTTTTTCGTATTTCAATAAAATGAACGGTTTTCGTGTAAATTGAATACAATTTATTACAAATTTGTTGCCTTACTAATAAGACTGGACGTGGCAACACTGATCAGCTGTTCTAGATTTTCTTTTGAGAGTCAAAGGCCGTCTTGTCCAGTATTACGTGACCTCCGATCTTAAGTGAAGTTTGCGTTTCGTAACTGGCGTGCCGTTCTACGCGCTTATACAGAGAGGTTTCCAGTAGATTTTAAATATTGTAAATAGTGAACTCTGTGATTTTGAAAGTGTTAGTTGAAAATAGCAAACATACATGTCAAAATATTGTAAATAGTAAAGTCATTGTTTGTGAAAGTGTTAGTTAAAATATTGTAAATAGTAAAGTCAGTGTTCATGGAAGTGCTAGTTAAAATATTGTAAATAGTAATCTCAGTGTTTGTCAAGTGCTGCTGTTAGTAATACGTGGACAGTGCATTTAAGGATCAAAGAACAAAATGCTGAGACTAGTTAATTTTAACAGGATTAATAAATAATCGTGCCACAACATTTTTCGGAAAGGTAGCAGACCTACCATACTAAGCGCGGACTGAAGCTTATAGTTTCTTATCCAGGATTATTCATTCCATAAATATGTTGTGTTTGTGGCTAAAGGTATAAAGGACTCCTTTCAAGCTATTACCTCAAGGGTTAGGGAAACGTGAATCTAATTCATGTGGGAAGAGCTCAACTATCTCGAAATAATGTTCGGCCAAGCACGGAAATACGATGCCTTACA